>PITA01002107.1:72517-171534 GCA_004023965.1 Spilogale gracilis | reverse complement strand
CCAGAATGGCACCGGGCACACAGTATCCAAGAGAAGCAGTAGCCTTTATATTAGTGAGTAGAGGACAGGCCGGATCATGAAAGGTCTTATATTCTGTGATGAATAATTCAAAGTTTATCATTTTTGACATCTCATTTGAATTGATAGAGACCCCCAAATTTACACATGTAACTGGATTTTAATGAAGATATTCATCTTTAAATTTTCTCTTATTGAATAAATGAGTGTTTTCTTCCTTTGCATTTCAATAGTGTTAAATTATGCTGACACTGCCCATTATCATTATTATCATTGTTTTTCCAGACAGCATAACTATTTTTTAATATAGCAGAAATTTGAAAATCAATATATTACCATACAAAGAATACTTGTAATCTATAATCACCGTTCCATGGGTCCTTCAAGTCCTTAGCCTTCTGAATGCATTGTTCTATAGAACTGTGTTCAGATATTGAATATGATTCTGTAATTTGCTTTCTTTTTCTCATATTTTAATGGGTTGACTGAGAAATACTAGCCCTTATTATGTCCTAGGTGTTGATTTTGCAAATATAGTAAAATATGTTTACTCAAGAAAGTCACAGTCCAGAGGAGAAAACATAAGTGTGAACCAATAATAACACCTCTCAAGCAAAAATGTCTTCAGTAATCATCATATATCATGTATTGACCTAGTTATTAGCAAAACATACATAGATTTTTCTATTTTTCTTTTTCCCAATTAACATCACATTGAAGTTAGCTTTTCATGCTGTTTCAAAATCTTAATAATTATCTTTCTAAATTGTTGTAAAACACTCTGTTGCTTTAACCATAGTTCCATCATTCCCCATTTTTGCGTATTTAGGTTATTTTTTGAGCTTCAGTGATATAACTGCAAAGACTGCATTAATGTCTCTAGCTTTCCTACACTTAAAATATCATTTCTTTGAAAAAGATATGATTAAGTTTATTTGCTCAAAGGGTTGGGAAGTTTAGTGACTCTGGCAATGTAGTCATAAAAAAAACACTTTGCTTTTAAATGAATCAAATAAAAAAAGAGGCACCTCCACTGCTCCTCTAAATTAATATTTTTTCCTTGGTTGACTTCTCATGGGCAAGCGATCAATAATTTCACCAGTTATCAATAATTTCCATTTTCTTTGGGTTGATGTTTTATGGATTAAAAAATCCTAAGGTTCTGTGCACTTTAAGTGAACTTCTGCTCCCTGGACCAAGGACATCGTTAAGTCTTAATGACGCAAGCATTACCCAGGAGGCCATTTTTCCCCCCTGCTGGCTGGGATAGCTCTGATGTGTGTGTGACCTGGACCAAATATCAGTCTAGTTTCTGGCTGAAGGGAGGGAAGTATTTCCTCTCTAAACTTGGAGACCAAGCTTGGATTTCTGGAGTGGATCTGAAGGTCATAGGCTCTGTGTTTCCACATGTGTGCAGTTAGCTAATGAGGGCTGGGAATTCTGAACACAACCATCTACAAGTTGTTTAGAGAACAAAGCCCAAATGAAACCATTTGTGACAGAGCTTCAGGTAATCCTTTACCTCTTGAGTTAAATCTAAATGAGGAACCCTTCACATGCCTTTCCCCTTGTTTGTCCAAAAAATTCAAGGGAATGGCAAGGACAAAGAGAGCTGATTATTATGAAGGAACACGGATGCCAAGTCATATGGGATGCTATGGTTTCCAGTGCATAAGGAATTCGTAGATGCCTACTGATAATAATTTTTAGATTGGCAAGAAACTCAACAAAACACACCTATGCCCTGCCTAACAATCACTTAATTTTGATTATAAATATAAAATGGCTGCCTTGCTGTTACCCTACTTCCCATAAAAACTCCATCAACAAAAACAGACTACATGCAAATGATCGTGTTGAAGAAGTAACAATTCTCTCAATGGTCGCAGTAATGAAGACCTAGTTATAAGATCAACATTTGGAAGTAGAACATCAGGCCTGAGTCAAAACTCTCAGGACCAGACAAGGAAGAAATGGCGTTACAGTCCAAACACTGTAACAATTCAGACTCCAAACTTGGGCAAGGGATTCTAGAGTAAAGTCAAGGGAATAAAGCATGTGCCTAAATAGAGCTGTTCACCAAACTAAACACAGATGCTTCAAGTTTCTTTAAAACACAAGGGAATGAAAGACCAGGCAGCCTTTGGTTTGGAGTTAGAAGCTTTAAGGCAACTTGAGACAATAGGAGACTGAAGCTGGGGAAAGATCCTTTTGAGAAAAAACAGATTGAAAAAGGAAAAACTGACACAGGCATTTGTGTGTTTTGCGGCAAGGACTGGTTTGTAGATAAATTCAAAACATTCAAAGTCTTTTTGATCAAACTTTATCATACTCTTAGAATCCAAGTAGGAAATTAGTTGCTTGTCCCTGGGTTCATCCATCAAGGAGATAATGACCCCAAACCACTGTCCACAGCTAAGTGCATACTATTTAAAGGAAAGAGGGGAGCCTGGGTAAGTAATTGGGATAGAGTGGCCTCTTCAGAGGTCTTAACCTTATCCTCATAAGCAAACACAGGAGGCAAGCCAAACAGAACTTAAATAAGATGAAAGAGAGCATTTGCTGTGAAACTTTACCACACAGGCCCTTTAGGGAAGCCCATGCCTCATTCTGAACCCTGAGAGGAAGGGAAATTATCAACTGCATTTTGTCCTCTTCCTGCCATTCATAATCCTGTGATATTCTCCCACTTAAAATTGATTAAACCGCCACTCACTTTAAAGTTAACCCAGGTAGAAGGCCAGATATTTGTCAATATAACTTAAGCGCAAAACTGAAGTGAACAGAAAAGCATTCTCAATAAAATGATATATGGAATGAAACAAAATGATCAAAATATTTTCAAAAGGTGCCTATGCTTTTAAGGCACACTCTGCACACCCTTTTATAGCCAGAGTGGTGACAGGACAGAGCGAGAACTCCCAGCCAATGCTGTTTACAGTGGGCTGAAAGTGAGTGGTAAAAGCTACCGCACATTTTTAAATTTTTATTTATTTATTTATTTATTTTTCCAAACTGTCTGCCTTTACACAGAATGAAAGCATGGTCCTTGTGCTTTCCTGTCATTAATAACATCCAGGACCATTTGCTGCTAGCCTTACTTAGGGGGATTATTTTATGGAAGAAAGAGCAAATAACAGAGGGTTAGGCTTTTTTTTTTTTTTTCTTTTTTTTTTCCAGGTTAGGCATTCTGACCAACTTCAGATCTGCTTCCTCATCAGTTAAATGGGGATGGAGAATAATTCTTGGAGTTACTTGACAGCCATTCAAAAAGGCATAGGCTATTGAAAGTTGAAGACGTGCATGCCTTCAGGGACCAAGCAGGTATGCAAGTGAGTGGAATGGGCTGGTTTTAAGAAAATTAACAGCGATTTAGCCTCCACTAAAAAAGATTCTCATCTAAATACTTTTAAGCGGTGTTGTAGCCAACTGACATTCTTTTTTAGACAAATTTTCCCTTTTGATGAATGACAGGAATGTTCTAAGAGACTCAGAGACTCCAGTATGCTTAACCACTATTTGAACCAAGGCGGGTTGCACAATGTATAGTATAAATGTATCTCCTGTCCCCATAAACACTGCCTACCATATTTCTGAGGACTCTACAGTTCCTCATCAACTCACGGTGTTAAGCAGGAATTCTTTCCTGAGCAAACAAACCAAAGATACCATTCCTGACCTTTACTATTGGGATTCACTTCTTTTTATTTATTTTTTCTTTTGTCCTGGTCCTTTAGTGTGTTTATTTGGCTTACCAGTTGATTGGTTGGTCATTAGGGTGGTGGAAAATAGGTTGAAGACTTTACTTCCTATGATTCAGGGGATTCAGATGGGAAAGATTAAAATATTGGCAAATGCTGATAGGCCTGATAGCCCTTGATGCTACACAAGACTGCAGTTTAACAAGGGTATGAAAAGTCATCCTCCCCAAACAGATAAACTTACCTTCTAGTTGGTCATGTGTCTGATGATTCTACCAGTTCTTATACTATTCCACCTTTTATTGTCTACAGAAGCTCCCTTCTAAACTGAAATCATGTCCTTAACAAGAACAGAGTCAGAGGACTGGCTCTAGACTGGTAACTGGGGGAAGATATAGAAAGAGAAAGGATAGGCTCAACTGGAAAACATAGGATATAAATAGGATAGTTAGTTGTACTAATAGTCCATATTACTAGGACGTAATTAGTAGAAAAACAATGATGCAAAGTAGAAACATTAGAGTTTTACATAGATTTCAAACATACACACATTTTATCAATGCTTGAACAAGCTTTTATTTGATAATTGCATGTGCAACATTGATTATGACTTGTCTTACATTATTCTCTCAAAATAGAGAAAAAGACACAAAGAATCTGACCACTATCTAGGGCAGAACAACTTCCCCAGGACTTCTTTGGTTTATGTAACACAGTGGATGCTTAGTTAAAAACAACTATGGTGATTTCACTTCAAGCTTCTTCTAATAAAATCACATTTTATTAAACTTAAAGGCAAATCTTTAGGTTATGATTTTTAAAATTTTCTTAGGATACAAGTATCTCATATATATTTTGCCTGTCTCCCTCTCTCACACACACAAACTCACAGACATACTGACATATGCATGTACTTATATATAACATACGCAAATGCTTGTACGTGCATAATAAATATATGACTAAATATATTAATATATAGTAACACTTATGAATGTATATCTATTTCACCTGGAGTTATCCTAATTTGGTTCAAAAATGATGGTTAAAAATTAAGAGAGATGGGAAAATTCCATTTTTCATATGGGAATTTTTGGCTTCTTTTTCTTGTCTTTCTTCCTTCCTTTCTTCTTTCTTTCTTTCTTTCTTTCTTTCTTTCTTTCTTTCTTTCTTTCTTTCTTTCCTCCTTTCCTTCCTTCCTTCCTTCCTTCCTTCCTTCCTTCCTTCCCTTCCTTCCTTTCCTTCCTTACTAACCATTACAGAATAACAAGTCAAAACCACAATGAGATATCATCTCATACCCATCAGAATGGTTATATTAAAAAAATAAGATATAACAAATGGTGGTGATGATGTTGCGGGGGGGGGGAATCTCTATATGTTGTTGGTGGGAATTTAATTTAGTACAGCCATTATGAAAAATAGAATGGAGGTTATTCAAAAACCAAAAACAGAGCTATTGGGGCACCGGGGTAGCTCAGTTGGTTAAGCAACCACCTTCAGCTCAGGTCATGATCCCAGAGTCCTGGGATCAAGTCCTGCATTGGAATCCCAGCTTTGTGGGGAGTCTGCTTCTCTTTCTGACTTTCTCCCCTCCCATTCTCTCTCTTACTCTCTCTCAGATAAATAAAATCTTAAAAAAAAAATAGAACTATTATAAGATTCAGCCATGCCGCTTCTGGGTATACATCCAAAGGTAATGAAATCAACACCTCAAAGACACACATGCTCTCCCCATGTTTGTTGCAGTGTTATTCACAATAGCCAAAGCAGGAAAATACTTAAGTGTCTGTGGACAAATGAATAGTTAAAGAAATTGTGGTCTATGTACACAATGGAATATTACTCAGAGTAAAAAAAAGAAGAGATCTTGCCATTTGTAATAACATGGATGGATCTGGAGGACATTATGCTAAATGAAATAAGCCAATTGTGCAAAGAAAGCAAAACAAAACAAAACAGCAACAACAAAAAGCTGCATGATCTCACTTATATGTGGAATCTCAAAAAGCCAAATATTTAGGAGCAGAGAATAGAAAGGTGATTGTCAGGGACAAAATGCTCGGGTAAATAGGGAGAGGTTTATCTAACGGTACAAAATAGCTCCTATGTAGGAAGAATGTGTCTAGAGATCCAGTGTAGCATGACGATTACTATTAGTATAGCACTGAATACTGGACATTTTCTAAGAGAGTAGCTTTCAGGGTATCTCATCACACACACACAAAATTACTTTGTGAGGATATGGTATGTTAATTAGCTTGACACAGAAATTGGTTAACTATGTATATATATATGGCAAATCATTACAATGTCAAATGAATATACACAAATTTTATCTAAAAAACTTAAAATGAAGGTTTCCTCTAGTCAAATCAGTCTCAAATTCATCATCTGCTTCTCTATGAAAAATATATAGTATTACTCATAATTTCTTTAAGTCTTACATGTGAAATTAAAGATTTTCTGATCCTTTATATCTTCTGATTCAAAAATACCTCATGAAATCCCTAGACTTTTCAACCATAGTGTTCTAATAATATTTTTTAATGAGCCTCTAATTTCACCTCACATAATTCTATTTTTCAGAAAAATAGTTATTTCATTCATTCCTTCAATGATAAGGTATACTTTTCACTTCAATTGTAATAGAAGTACCCCAAAGACACAAATTCCAAGGTAGCTTAGAGTATGTTTTTCTTGGGATTTTACCATGTGATTTCAATACAGTCTCAAATGTGGTTATTTGCCACATCATCCTTATATCCAAAGCTCAGTGTGCTCTTTCACACTGCTTCCTAAAATCTTTTGTTTTATCTCCTGCTTTTCCCATAGTAACAAGCCCTGAGAATGTGAAAAGCTTTGATATCTGCAGCATCGTACTCTTTGTCCTTGAGGTAAGTTGTATCTTTATAAGTGTCATAAAGAAGGTGTTCCAAAGATGTTTTATGAACACAGGTTCCTCCCAGCTCAAACTGATGAAAGCTCAATGACCAACAGGTCTATCTGGATGTCGACTAATTAAAATGAGCTGCTCTTTTCTTAAGAGATATAGTACAGGGGTGCCTGGGTGGGTCAGTTGTTGGGTGTCTGCCTCTGGCTTGGGTTGTAATCCTGGAGTCCTGGGATTGAGCACCAGGCTCCCTGCTCGGCGGGGGCCTGCTTCTCCCTCTCCCGCTCAACCTGCTTGTGTTCCCTCTCTTGCTGTCTCTCTCACTGTCAAATAAATGAATAAAATCTTACAGGACAAAAGAAAAAAAAAGGGAGATGTAATACAGATTAAATGCAGACCTTCCTATTTCTCTCTTATTCCACAACACAGAGAGGAAATCACACCAATATTTAAAATGATCATATGAAATAGAGACCTTGTATCACCAACATTTTATGGATAGACGTCTAAACTTAAAGCCACTTGCAAAACCATAATAAATGATATATTCATCCCTCAAATTCAATTTATGTTTTTATAGTTTTGGGGGGATTTTACCCACATGCACAAGTTTTTCTCTTTCATACTCTGGGGAGTCTCATTTCTTTACTAAAGGACAGAAAAAATAGTTTATTTTAATAGCAACATGAATAACCAATGAGTCAATAAGAACAATGACAAGTATCAAATCAAATGACTACTACCCATATCTTAAACTATATATACCTTCGCTGTGATTTCAAAACTAAAGAAGCAATAATCTTTAGCCTTTCTTTTTTATTTTTTTTTCTTTTTACCTTTGAACTTGTGAGCATTATGAAGTGAACAACATAGCAAAGAAGCACATTTTTTTTCAGAACCTAATTGACTCAATTAGAATGAATTCCACCACTTGCTACTAGGACAGAACATGCTTGTCCTCAAAGACATAAGGTTTATAGGCCCTGAAAAATCCTGAGGGCTATCAAATAATCAACACCAAAATATATGAAAAAAAATCCTTTAAGTACTCATACTTTTTACTATTAACAAATGAGGCTCAATAAATATGTGTTAGTTCATAAAATACACAATCCTTGAACATTGAAAATGTCATCATAATTGCATTAAATTATGTAAGGTATGTAGAAGCTCTAGAAAATCTGTTTCCTGTGAGAAGAAAATGCAAGTCCAAAGCCATACAAAAATTTACCTGATGTACATACTAGACATACTACGAACATGTTTCCATGTAATTCTAAGGACACTTTTTCCATCATAGCTATAAATAACCTCACTTGACAACTGAGGAAATGGATGTTAAGAGATGTTATGGAACTTGTCCAAGAGAACTAAATTTATTACTTAGCAATTTTTATGGTATAGACATCATTTGGAAAATCCCACAGGAACTAAAATGGGGTTTCTTTTGAAACATCTACATGCTTTGAAATCCTGTGTTTGAAATCTATTTATATGGTATTATAAGTTTACATGTATTTTGATAAACTGGGTACAAACATGTATATTTGTCCACTATACATTACTCTAATTTGCATGGTATTTAAAATATATTACCATAATGGATTTTCCATATATTTATGAAATTATGATGAGTGAAAATAGATAACTTCAAACAATAAAAGAGATAATCCCATTCTCATAAAATATTTTCAGTTAAAATGCTTAAAGAATAACTCTAAGAAACATGTGTATATGTATGTCTTTGGTACCCCTGGTGTTTTTATAGACATGGAGAACGCATACCTGGCCATGTTTCTTCCTTCCACTGATGCAACATCAAAGGTCCCCAGAGAGAAAGATGAAGTCTCTGGAATCTAACTAGCCACCATGAACTTTCTTATTCCCCCAATAACTTAGCAACAGAAAATCAATCCCATCAGAATCCTGAGTTTTATTATCTAGATTATAATCACAAAAGCATGAGATCTTTGATGCCAGATGATGCTCAAAGGTGGTCATATTGTAAAATATTTTTGACTTTGTTGTTTGAGAGAGAGAGAGAGAGCACAGTGAATCAGACGGGAGGGGTAGAGGGAAACAGAATCTCAAGCAGGCTCCATACCCAGAGTGGAGCCCAACACATACTTCGATCCCACAACCCTGAGATCATGACCTGAGCAGAAATCAAGAGTCAGATGCTTAGCTGCCTGAGTCATCCAGGCACCCCTGTAAAATGTTTTAGTAGGATGGGAAGAGTATGGGAAAACTCCTTGAGAAGGTGAATTTAGGAAGAAATAATTGACACAGTCTATAAGAGATAAGAAGAGAGCATTTTACATGTATTAACAAAAGTCCAATTCTAAAAATAGGGAACTGAAGCACAGAAACAGGAAAGCAAACAGAATATCTGAATAAAAGGATTTCTCTTAAGTTAGAAAATATAGATTATGAAAAATTCATGTTGAGATTATGGGAGGAAACAATATTACTGTACCATTTTATTTTTAAGCCATTTTAAACTCCACAAAAATTATTAAAATTTCTTTCCAATAAAATAATTTCTGCATGTGCAAAGAAGAAGGTAGATTATAGTATTAAATGATGCCAAATATAATTTTATACCTAAAATAGCAGTGTTACCTACTATATTTAATATCTGTGGATAGTTTTACTTTTGCCTAGTCAGTATATTAAAAATGATCAAAAGCAAAGGCTGAGTAAATATATAGCTATAAAAAACTTATTGTTTTAAGATTTTATTTTACTTATTTGTCAGAGAGAGAGACAGAGAGCACACAAGCAGGTGAAATGGCAGGCAGAGGGAGAAGCAGGCTTCCGGCCAAGCAAGGATCCCACTGCGGGACTGGATCCCAGGACCTTAGGATCATGACCTGAGCAGAAGGTAGCTGCTAAACCAACTGAGCCACCCAGGCATTCCCCCATAAAAAAACTTTTAAAGAAACTTGTGTAGTTGTCCGATCACCAAAACATGTTATAGGTACATATTTTGCTTTATATTTATTTCAAAGACTTCTCAAAGTTAACACAGAATAAAAATAAAAATAAAATAATAATAAGGACTCCTGGGTGACTCACTCAGTTAAGTGTCCTACTCTATTTTGGCTCAGGGGCTTAGGTCATAATCTCAGGGTCCTCACATGGAGCTTCATGCTGGGCATGGAGCCTGTTTATGATTCTATCTCTCTCTTTCCCTTTACCCTTGGACTGTTTGAGTTCTCTCTCTCTCAAAAAGAATAATAATAATATTAACAGAAAAAATAAAAACAAAACAAAACAAAACTCTAAAAAACAATAATAAAGAACTCTCCAAAATATTTAATATTCCATATTGGAAATAAGTTTGGAAGGATTATTTTTATCAGGAGAAAACATCTTTAGTTGTAGGTGTCTTCATAAACTAGAGGCAACAAATGGAGACCATTTACCTTCAAAGAAGTTATTCTTTCTAAACTGTGGCTATAACATTATAAAAATTAACTTTCTTTTTCCTTTAGAATATGTCCAGAATGAAAATTCTGTGTAAAAGGTACTTAGAGGGGATGCCTGGGTGGCTCAGTTAGTTAAGCGATTGCTCAGGTCATGATCCCAGGGTCCCAGGATTGAGTCCCACATCGGGCTCCCTGCTCGGCGGGGAAGGCTGCTTCTCCCTCTCTCACTCCCCCTGCTTGTGTTCCCTCTCTAGCTGTGTTTCTCTCTGTCAAATAAATAAATAAAATCTTTAAAAAAAAAATGTACCTAGAGGCTGATTCTGAGTGAGCTTGATGTACTGACAGTTAGCAAAGTTCCTACACAAACTATCCTTCTCTGAAATGAAAATAAAAGTAAGTATCAATACCAAATGAAGCAAATATGTTTATATATTGATTCCATGTGGTTAGTGGTAAAATTAATACGGGAATAGATTAAACTTCACAAAAGAAGTTCAGGGAAATACCACACATTTCATTTTCCAAAGGGAAATGCAGTTGTCTAAATAAATAGAGATGATTTTGGCTTTTTTTTTTTTGAAACTTAATCCCATTATTTGAAAATTGAATAAGTGTGTTTTTGAAGTCATTTTGCTTCATGGGCTTCTTGCTCGATAGAGTGTGAGCCCACCTGGAGGAGGTAACTATTCCCCTCAAAATGTAATTCCTCAGACTCATAAATTTCACAGAACATTTATTTTAGTTTGCACTCATCTGGGGAAATAACAGGTACTAGAAATGAGGCTTTCCATGGTGTTTTAGCTTCTTTACCTACTTTGTTTTTATGTGGACAAGCCCAGGGTAGGTATGTTATTTTCTGGAAACCAAATAGTTCAATTTAAACATATATACTCCACCCAGGTGCATGTCCATAGGTAAGGACTGCCTCATACCTTACAATGAATGTATATAAAAATATGACAACATATAATATCTACTCTTTCCTCCATGTTCATTGGATTTAATATAGAAATCCATACTCTCCTCATTTGCTATATAAAATCTCCGTCTCAGTAAGGAATAAAATTAAATGATAAGTAAGTTGAATACTCCAAGTCTGCCCAAGCATATATCCTCATATTTAGTTACCTAAAATACTTTAAAAAAAATGTGTGGGGCACCTGGGTAGCTCAGTCTGTTGGATGCCTGACTCTTGACTTCAGCTCAGATCATGATCTCGAGGTTGTGGGGTTGAGCCCCACATTGGGCTCTGCACTCAGTAAGCAGTCTTCTTGGGATTCTTTCCCTCTACCCTTACTCCTACCTGTGAGCACACACTCTCTCTCTAAAAATGAATAAATCAATCTTTTTAAAAAATATGTAACATGGCCATGAATCTCAAACGGCCAAATTGAATCGTCCACACTCCACCTTGAAACAATCTAGGAGGGTTTCATCTCTATATATAAAATTAGTAGAGCATGCAGAATTATTTTTCTTATAGAAGAAATAACAATTATGATTTCATTTAATAAAGAATGAATGATATCTTCCATGGATGGTTTCAGAACGTTGAGATACTTGTCTTCAACTCTGATTTTAAGGGTCTAATGAAATGTTAAAGGCAACATAATCTTCCATAAATATAATCCAACCAGCTTGTGACAACAAAGGCAGAAGGAAGTATTTCAAACCCTTAGAAGTTGGTATGCTTGGCACACGCTAACTACGCTTATATCCTATGGCTATTAGGCGTGGAAACTTTCTATGGAATATCCATTATTCATTCCCTCTGCTTTAAACATATAGCCTGTCAGAAAAAAAAAAAAAAATGGTGTGGGGAGGGGTACAGAGGAAGCCAAACTTACAAAGCAGGAAAAGGCAGAGACAAGTAAATTCGCTGAAGATTTACACCATGTTTTCAATGGCTTCTTTCATTTAATTTTCCCTGACTTTTTAAATTAGTAAATATACTGGAACCAGAGGGGAACATACGCAGAAAAGCAGAAAACAAACAAACAAAAAACAAGGCAGTTCAAATCTCTGTGACTTGTACAATAGCCCTTATTTAGTCTTTGCATTTGAGTATCTGAATGAACTGCGGTCTGCTTCTCATTACTCTCCATCTGGAGCTGTTGCCTGCTTTGTTCAGCAATTTCTGGTCATTTGGCCTGACGGTGACTGTTTTGTTTTACGTTACCATATTTTACAGAACTAAAGCTGCCACAGCCACCACCCAAGAAAGACTAATCTTAAAAACGAGAGGTTACGTTGACAAGAGTTCTCCATGACCCCTTCCAGAATAGAGCAAGTGTATTTCTCTGGGCTTGCCTACTGTACAGAACTTCAGGGTATAAGTGGGATACAAGGAGGGAACAAAAGCCTTTTTTTCAGATGCTAAGATAGGGTAAGAGTCCAAGGTTAGGCTAATACATCAAGATTCATTTCGATGCTTTTTCTTTTCATCTCCAAGGAGACTAAGTGAATGTACTTCCTCACACCCCACTCAACACTAACTTGCATGAAATATATTGCATGTGCAACAGCTCATGAAAAATTGAATTCATATCCTATCTTTAAAAACAAAAATAAATAAACCCTGTCTTCCTAAGTTTTGATTTTAATTGCACAGCCTGAGTCAGGAGGCGAAGTTGCAAATGCTTCAGAAGCAAGTGTCTCAGAGAAGACCACATCCAATTTGCATTCTCTAATGACAAGCTCCATGCTCTTAGTGATTTTGTTTGAAAAAGCCACTTCACCCTTTCCACATCCTTCCTTAAGAAAGCCAGGGTCAAGAAGAACTCAATATCTGTCAATTATTTAAAAAAAAGAAAAACACAACATTCTCTTCTAATCCATTACCATTTTCATCTGACATTATTTTACAAGAAACAAAGAAACATATAGTCATAGGCTCCTCGTATTTCATAAAAAGAACCACAAAACATAAATATAATTGGAGCCAGATAATTTTTCCAAGAACTGTTTTGTTTGTTTGTTTGTTTGTTTTGAGGGAAAATATGACAGATTTGGAGAAATGTAAAGTTAATAATAATCTATCACCCTTATTCCGACCTCCTTGATATATTTTTTATTTAATATTGCCAGTATTTTATACCACAGCTGATACTGTATTGTTGAGTATTATCCATGTACAACTCACTTAACCACCAAATTAGGCCATATTATTATCATCATCATCATCATCATTTTACAGATGGGGAAACTGAGGCACCCAGGAAAGTTGAGTCATTTACCACAGGTCACACAGTTTACTTAGTGGAAAGGCAGTGTTCAAACCAGGCAGTCTGGCTTCGCCACACTATAAGCCATACTTATTCTCAAATATCTACCTAGCTCCATATTTATTTTACACATGATTTTATATTCCTCTATATTCATTTAACTTCCTACATGATAAACATGTTCATCATCTGACATAGTTTAGTCTTCTTTCCTGTCACTGCAATAGTTGTATAAGTTGCATATGCTCCATAAACTAGAATTGGGAGGTTGCCTATATTTGTGTCCAATACAGAGAATGAAAGAGTGTTCAGCCTGAGTCTATTTACACATTCTTTAAACATTTGTTTAAATATTTGGGACAGCATTCTCAGTGTAATTACTAGTGCCAATAAAATGCCCATTTTTGCTCTTTCCAAGCTGACTTTTTAAAAAGTCTCTACCAATTTAGGATAATACCAACAAAGATGGGTGACCAGATGGACAGGAACCAGCACTGGATGATGTATGTGAAACAATGTTTGCTACTCAAGTGAATATAAACTATCATGGCAAATTACTTTATTTTTTTTAATTTAATTTTATTTTTTCAGTGTTCCAAAATTCATTGTTTATAGGTGAGCCTGGTGGTGTATATTAAGGAGGGCACATATCGCATGGAGCACTGGATGTGGTGAATTTCCTTTGATTTGTATGTTTCTCATTGTTTGAGTCACCTTGAAGACACTGCTCCTTTGCAGCCTTCTCATTTGTTGGTTTTTGTTTTTTGTTTTTCCTTTCTAACATCTCTTCTCCCAGTGAACCTATAAGTGGGGAGTCATCTTTGCTCCTAAGACCATTTGGTTTCACTCCTATCTAAAATCTCCAGTTTAGGAGCTTTCATCATAAAATCTTATAAACACTGAATCTTCATTTTCACTATCATCTACAGACTCCCCTATAACTAAGAGAATGATCACTCTTAGTACTCCACAAATACTTTCTGGATCAGTTACTTTCCCCAATACTATTCCTGTTTCAATTCTCAGCTATTTCAATAAGTACTTAGATGATTATTTAAATGTCTTGTTCCATGAGTTCCTTGAAGTCCTCAATGATGTCACACCTTCCTTCCAACCTAGAAATGCACTTCCATGGTTATCATTGACAACTATAAACAATTTTCCATAAATGTAATTGCTGCCTCTTCCCAACTGCATGTTGTTTCTACTGTTAGTCATTTCAAGGGCCATTTTTCTGAAAGGAATACTCTAAATAAGATTCAGAATATCATGAAAATAATACTTTCCTTCAAATATGAAAGCAACATACCTTTCTGATCACGAGTGCTTATTTTTAGGATACCCACCTCCATATACTTGAGGAAGATTATGATTCAGAATCACTACTGTTAATCCACAGGCTCCAAATGCCAAAAAGGCAACCGGAGGCTTCTGTTCGTGTGTGTATAATGATATGTTCACTCTACCTTCTTCACACTGCCCTCAAGGCAAAAGGTCTACTAGCCCTCTGCTGCCCTTCTAGTAAACCATTTTCCTAGGAGTTTCCATTATCTCTCTCTTCCTCTCTTCCGTTCTCTTTCCCTTTCCTCCATCTTTCCCTCCCTCCATCTCCTTCTGTATCTATCAGTGCTTATTATGAGACTAGTAGTCTCCAAACCACTTTTTAAATCCATATTGCAATGAATAAAAATATTTTGTACCAGCAGACCCAAAATTCATTTATATGCTTAAAACATATGCATTTGTAAAATTATACTAATATGTTCTAAACCACACACAGGAGGATGATACAAAAACAAAGTGAAATATGTCCTAATATTTTCTTCTAGCATCCCCAGCAGATAGTCAAGCATTCCCCTGCAACATCTCACTTTGAAGATAAGTTTTTTAAGTTACACAGGTCCTGTCTTCATTGAGTTTCAGTCTCTTTAAAGAGAGACAGTGAGAGGGAGAGAAAGAGAGAGAATTAAATAAGCAATGACAAGGGTTTGGCATGTTAGGAGTTTCTCCTATTCTAGCTACGTGGGTCTACTCAATTGCATTCTAAAATTCTTTCTCTCAGACCTTTCCAAGCTCATCCGATCTGATTTGCCTTTATAAACTTCGTTCTCCCAAAAGAAATATCCATCTTCTCCTCTCACAGTATTTTGTTCATACCTCTATTATGGATGTATCTGTTACACTTTCACATGCATTAGACCAATAGCACCGATCCTAGTAAGCATGTTAGGATTAGTTTCTTGGTTTTCTTGTTGGTTGCCTTTTCAAACTGAACTATTAGATGACAGGAAGCTGACTTACTATTTTTTGTCTTACAGTACCTAAATACCCAGTGCATCTGTGAGTTTTTAGGAGACATGGAATGCTACCATTACCCAACTAGGCTAGGATATATTTTTAGTATGTGAGTGTCTGTCTGTAAAACATATGCACAATATATCTGTATGTGAAATAGGGACAGTATTTAGAGAGATTTTGGCTCTACCACACTTCTTGATGTCGGTATTACAAAAAAAGGCTGGATTGCAGCAACAACAAATAACATATGTTACAAGAAGCATTCCAATTTTCTAGTAAGAACTGAGTCATGCAAAAGAGACCATACAAATTTCATAAATAGTATGTAATGCAATCTTGAAAGAATATGGGATTCCCAGACATGAGGAAACATAAGTCACAGATATAGTCAAATAACTTCAGAAATGTTTCTAGGGGGGAAACAAACAAAAAACCCTTAATAAGATACCAACTCAGATCCCGGGAGATACTGATAGCAGAAGTTTAGACACAATGGGCCCATCCATAAACACATTCCTAGTCAACCAATGTTGCGAAAGCTTTAAAGAATAGATAAATTAAAACATTTGCATAGGGGAAGTTTTCCCCAGAGTTCCTCATTTTTACATAGGAAATCAATTTGCATCACTGATGATATCATTCAAATCAGACAACCCAAAGTTGTTAAGAGGTAATTTAGTTTTACACTGAGGCAATTTGATACTTGTTCTGATTTGTGATTTTCATTTTGTTGGTTAATGAAAAAAATTAATGAACAGTGTTACTAGAAATACAACTCATCAAAGCCTCAGCATTATTAAAGAGGTTTGCCATATACTGTACATCGTGATCATTGTGCAACTGATGGCTGGACCTCTTGCCTTGGAGGAGCCATCAATCTGACAGCGTAGGTAAGAATCCATGGTACAGACACCCTTACACATACCTTTGCACTGATTTGTGTTTTTGTCCAGAATTGCCTTTGTGGATACAATTTTCCCATACCTGAGAGAGAGAGAGAAAAAAAAAATCCATGTTATTATAGCCCAATGAAGACGCCTAAAATACCTTAATGAATACCTTAATGAACATTGGTGCACACACAATTGAGCAGGAATAAACCAAAAAAAAAAAAAAAAAAAAAACACACCAACAAGCTCTGTACTCCCACTTCACACCTGGATGATCACTTTTCACCAGTTCTTCTTTATAACTCGGGAATGCGCTTCCCTACATAATCACTGGGTTGAGCCTTCAAAAGTAGACCTGTCAGGCTGTCATAGGTGGCTGAAAGGGGGTTGTGTGTGATTGTGATCAAAGTAAATCATACTGTGGATTGCTGGAGACAAACACAGACCTTGGCGCCAGGCTGAACAGGGCTTACTTCCAGTTCTGGCACTGACCTAGTGTTGCAATGCTGAGCAGGTTTAACCCAATAACACAACCTCTCCAGTTATTTTTTTCATCCATGAAAAATGAGAATTGTAGTAATTCCCTTTCAGGGTCTAGGAGAGAGTTAAATTGAAATTAAGATTTCCTAGCAGTGCTCCTAAGATAAATAGGATTTTTTTTTTTTTTGCTATTAAATACCTACTCTAAGTTAATTTGAGGAGAAGTACTGTGTAAGTACTGTGTTTGTATTCTCAATGCTTGCCACCATATGTAATAGGAGGTCAATAAATGTTTGCTATAAATAAATGAATGATACAAGTAATCCAATGGTACTTCATCTACAATGAAGTTTCTGCCATAAATACATATAAGTATATTCGTTATTTTATCATCTCTTGCAGAAGACCTAGTCTAGGTTTTGTTTTCTAAAAGATAGGTAACATGGAAAATAAAACTCAGTTCTTCAAGCCTGTTTCCTAAGGTATAAATAATAAGGCTGAAAAAGATAATTTCTACTAATTTGGGTCTTCTCCCTTTTCTTTTGGATGAGTTTGCCAATGGTTTATCAATCTTATTAATTCTTTCAAAGAACCAGCTTCTAGTTTCATTGATGTGTTCTACTGTATGTCTAGTTTCTAATTCATTGATCTCTGCTCTAATCTTAATTATTCCCCGTCTTGTGTGGGGGGTTGGTTTAATTTGTTGTTGATTTTCCAGTTATTTAAGGTGTAATGAGAGTTGGTGTATTTGGGATTTTTCAATTTTGTTTTTTTTTTTTGAGTGAGGCTTAGATAGCTATGTGTTTCCCCCCTTACAACAGCCTTTGCTGCATCCCATAGGTTTTGGATTGATGTATCTTCATTCTCATTGGTTTCCATGAAGTGTTTCAGTTCTTTGATTTCCTGGTTGATCCATAGATTCTTGAGCAAGATAGTTTTTAGCTTCAAGTGTTTTATTTTCTTCTGGACTTTTTGTTGTGGTTGAGTTACAGTTTCACGGCATTTTGATCAGAGAATATGCAGGGAATAATTTCAATCTTCTGGTATAGGTTGAGCCCTGATTTGTGAGCTAGTATGTGGTCTATTCTGGAGAAAGTTCCATGTGCACTGGAGAAGAATGAGTATTCTGCTATTTTAGGGTGGAATGTTCTGAAGATATCTATGAGATCCATCTGGTCCAATGTGTCATTCAATGCTCTTGTTTCTTTGTTGATTTTCTGTTTAGATGACCTGTCCATTGCTGAGAGTGATGTGTTAAGATCTCCTACAATTAATGTATCCATATCAATATGACTCTTTATTTTGCTTAACAGTTGGCTTATGTAGTTGGCTACTCCATGTTGGGGACATAAATATTTATAATTGTTAGATCTTCTTGGTGTATAGACCCTTTGAGAATGATGTAGTGTCCTTCTGTGTCTCTGACTACAGTCTTTAGATTAAAATCCAATTTGTCTGATATGAGAACCACTACCCCGGGTTTCTTTTGAGGTCCATTGGCATGAAGGATGGTCCTCCATGCCCTCACTTTCAATCTGGAAGTGTCTCTTGTAAACAGATTCAAAATGTGTCTCTTGTAAACAGCATATGGACAGGACCTGTTGTTTTATCCAGTCTGAAGAAGATAATTTCTAAAACCCTGTCCTTCTTTAAGATTTCACTAAAGACGCTCCTGAATCAGCATAACATGGAGAAATTATAATGTAAATTTAAGTGCCAAGCTTACTAACAACTCATACTTATGTTCAAGATTTCAGACATTCACAATATGTTTGGCAAGTTTTCTTTTAATTCTGTGTTCCTAAATAAGTGTGAGTGTATATGATAAATAGTAAATATCCCATGTCAGAATAAACTAGGTTCCTTATCACCACTGTTTCTTTTGCATGTGTAATACCCTGTTATTATATCATTAATTCTTTGGAGCATTTTGGTGGGCATTTATTAATATCCTAGTGTTGATAATGTCATTGTACTAGAAATGCCTTTGCCTCTTTTCTTTTCCCCCAGATGATTTTTGCTTTTTCGTTTTTTGTTTTTGGAGAGAGAGCCAGGGAGAGCACCCCTGAGCCGGGGGAGTGGGAAGGTGGGGGGAGGGGCATAAGGAGAGGGAGAAAGAAAATCTCAAGTACACTCCATGCCTCACACAGAGCCCAATGACAGGCTTGATCTCATGACCCTAAGATCATGACTGGAGCGAAAATCAAGAGTCAGACACTCAGCTGGCTAAGCCACCTGGCACCTCTCAGATGGTTTGACCAAGAATGGGCTGAGAGCCCTCTGGGAAATTCATGGAATTAATGTCATTATGAAAATGATAGCACAGACAGTTTTGAAAATCATTATGAGCTGACCCTATCAATAGGTCACAGTAGGAAATAAAATATTTGTATACACTTAGATGAAAGGGTCTGAGATAATTCCCACCCAGTCACCTACATGCCCTTTGTTAAAGTCAGCCAGAACTGGGATGAAGCTGTCCAAAACTGAATTGAGTAGATTTTGCCAGCATAATCCTGACATTTCTGCTACTTGCATCCCTGGTACCACTGCATTTTTTTCTACCCCTTTATAACTATAACTCTATAGCTAAATAAATGAAAGAGAGCTAGGGCTGTAAGTGTCTACTACCATTTTGCAAAAGTAGAAAGTGTAATCTAAAAAATCAGTAACTTGATCAAAATCATATAATTTGTGAAAGTTATAGGAGGGACTGGAATATGGGATTCTTAAGATTGGTATAGTGCTTAACTATTATATCAACTGCCTTCAAAACAGAGACACTGCATATATCAAGCCTTCTAATTTAATCAATGGTCATGTCTTTGGATATCCAGGTATTCAACTCCAGGGCAATATAGTGTAGTAATGAAAAGAATATGGTATGGCAACACACTGCCATGACTCAAATCTCAATTCAGCCTAGGTATATTTGATTGGCTAAGTAAGCCTTATGTGTCCTTTGTATCATCTTACCATCTTTAATTACATAAATCTATTTATTTAAATATTCATTTAGATTATCTATTTAAAATTATGTGCATTCATGTACAAATATATAAAATGATGATAATCTCTACTTCACAGGATTGTTTTGAGGGTTAAGTGGGGTTTATTTACCTAAAATGATAACAGTGGCTGGCATAGAAATAGTGCTTATTAAATCTTAGCTCTTCTTGTAATTATTTTTTCCTGTTATCTGCTATATAAAAAAGTCTAGTACTTGGAATTCTCTGAGGTGGTTAAGAATTAGAAGGGGGTAAAGTTCTGTTCCAAAGAACAGCTTAAAATATTACTACTTAGACTGTCAAAATCTTCCACAAGATATTTGGAAGGTAAAATTATTTGCTAAAAGGCTAATTTTCATTTACCATTTATCTTGTTATTTTTAATGTTAGGGATTACATTAACTATGTTGTCACTGTACTTAACCATACAAATACCCACAGGTTTAAAGCTTTTGTTTATTTGGATTTTTTTAGGCACTACTGAAATGTCTATTACCTCATGCCTATTTTTATACAAGCACACTTTCTCCAAAATTTATCATTCCCCAACATCTCCTTTCCAACAAACACATACAGCCTCTACTTCAAGCTCTATTTCATCCCAAGAGTTTCTCTTTTATGAAAAGAATCACTAAATTACTATCATATTTGCATGGTCTCTTCAGTCTACAATGGTTCAAGGTATCTTTAACTGTTCCTTTTATAAAAATTTATTTATTTGACAGAGAGAGAGATCACAAGTAGGCAGAGAGGCACGCAGAGAGAGAGGAGGAAGCAGACTCCCTGCCGAGCAGAGAGCCCGATGTGGGACTTGATTCCAGGACCCTGAGATCATGACCTGAGCTGAAGGCAGAGGCTTAAACCCACTGAGCCACCCAGGCGCCTCCCCTTTTTTTAAGATTTATTTATTTATTTTAGATAGAGAGAGAATGTGAGCATGGAGAAGGGCAAAGGAAGAGGGAGAGAAAGAGAATTAAGCAAACTCCTCAGTGAGGACTAGATCACACAACACCGAGATAATGACCTGAGCCAAAATCAAGAGTTGGTCGCCCAACCGAATGAGCCACCCAGATGCCCCTCTATATTTTTACCTATTAATGACATTAAAATTTGCTAGATTTGGGCTATTCAGGCAGGTAAACATTTGTAAGACAATATGTATCTTAGCATAGAAAACAAAAAGGGAGAGGACTGGGAACATTTGTTGAAACTTTTTTTCCACCCAAAGCACTATTAGTACTGTAGGGGAGAAGTAAAAGCTAGAGGAAGAGAAAGAATTTAGAATATTTATAACCATCTCACACTGATGTGAGGCACACAAACCCTTAAGACAAAAATCCTTCTTAATTGGTTTCTAAAGCTACGTATATATAAAATTTAATATTTTAATATAAAATTTAATATTTTATATATACGTACCTTCTAAATTAAAATTTAGCTCTATCTTTTAAAGAGGAAATTAAAAATTACTGTATCTCATAGTGAATTACATCTTCCAATGGGACTTTTAGCCTATGGAGTGCATATTGTCCTACTGTATCAGTATCACTAAGATGTCTTTCTTTTCCTTCATTAAATGTAGTGCATGTAAAAAAAAAATAGCTGTCATTTTATTACAGAAAAAAAAAACAGAAAGGAAGGAAATGCTTTCTTATGGAAAGCACTTGTGAATATTTTGGTAAGAAACTTTTTTCTAAAATGAAATTTTTTGTCCCAGGAAGCACTGGAAAATCACACACACACACACACACACGCACACACACACACACACACACACACACACCATAAAGCAAATTATGCTATTTCTTGATTTCCTTATTCCTAATTACTCTCTAGGCAAGACTTTCCAAGAGTGCCCTATCATGAAGCAATTGACCACAACTGAGAGTACCAGATTCAGCCACGAGTCTGACTAGAGTTAAAGGAATTTGGTTCTTTGGCTCAGTTATAGTATTTTGCATTAACAATTATTTCACAAAGCTGTGATATAGTTTAAACAACAAGAGAAGGTATTTCATGGGCCATTGATTCCAGTTCATGTTTGAACTCTCCCAGTGACAAACAGGTACTTTCTGCATGATTGGTGCTGTATTCTCCATGCTCTGCAAAGTCAACATCTGATGGAGGTAAACAAAGTTACTCTCTTTCTTTCTTTCTTTTTTTTTTTTTTTAAAGATCCAAACCACCATAAACAGAAAAGTCACAATATACCTGTGAAGAATTATATCAAATTTTTCTTCCCAATGTTTTGTCAAAGTATCTTAATGGACTAGAGTAAAAACTACTATACAGGCTAATGATACGTGTTTTACACATTCTGAAGAAAAAAAAAAAAAAAACTTCTGAGGAAAAAGGTATTTCCAAACATAACTTATCTCACTTCTTTACTCTTCCCCTTCTTTGGGTTTAAAGACTATAAGTATTCCTAAAGTTTTTCTTTAGGACATCCGTGAGTAGAAAGCAAAATCTGATAATGGTCGCAAAATATGCGACCAGCTTATTTCAGGTTGATGCCTGGAAATAGACACCTGAGCACTCGTGCCATGTGCCTCTGGCTCCACAAGCTTTCAGACAAATCCAATTCCCTTTTCCATGCTTTCGTTTCGTACGGCTAGAAGAGAGGCAGGATTATCCACAGTCAGCTTCCTCTAGGGGCGTTCAACTTTTTCGGGGAAACAAATAAATGAAGTGGACACACTTAGTATCACAATTCTTACCTTCAGCACCTTTTCTAAGCCAATGTGACAATCCCCTAATTCACATATCTAGGATGCTTTTGGACATAAAAATATGTGACTGTACATAATACTTGTCTATTCACCAGCTATCCAGAGTGCCCATGCATTCCCTAAATGTGGCCAGGTCCCAAATAACATTTTCTTTCCTTTCTAAGAGTACTCTGTAAAACAGTAGCCAATCTGTAACAACTAACCAATTATTATATTTTTATATAATTAATAATAAACAATTATTATGTTTTTTATAACTGAGTTTTATATAGTTATGTGTTGCATATTAACTCACTTTTACCCTTGGTTGTCAACTCAAGTTTTATATTTAATTTTTTAAAGAAGAGCCAATTCTTTCTGGCATTTATTCTTATTCTTGAACAGCATTTGGATCAAACTGTTGATACATTTGATTATTGCACATACAAGCCTAATTTGAACTAATGGCATCTTTTATTTTCTAAAGTTGAAAAGAAAATAGAGCTATTATAGGTCTACTCTTCATGCATTATGAAGACATCAAATTGGTGGGATCTTTCTATAAAGAATTTATTTTTAAGTCCTTTTGCTGAATCACCCACTGTGTATATTAATTCAAAAAATACAGGCAAAGACTGAAAATAGAGTATCCACAGTCAATTAACTCCCAGCTAACTCATTTTTCACATGCTTTCTGTATTGATACCAGACTCAAAAAAAGGTACTGCATTTATTTAATGGATGAAACATTATCCTTTCAGCAAATGTGCTTGTTTGCCTACTTCTAGATGGCTCATTCATTTTTTGGCATTTGTGGATGCTAATGGAGTATAGCTACGGCTTTAGCCATCCAGTAGGAATGTGGTGGGGCCATTCCTTTGAAGGGCCACATCAGCCAGGTTTCATCTACAACAGAAGTCCACAGCTCAGTAATACTCTGAAACATTAGTAAGTTCAATCTACCACTGAGTGGCCAAAGCCAGCAATAACTGTGGTGGGCTGAACTATGTCCCCTCAAAATTCATGTTTTGAAGTCTTAACCACCAGTTATCTTAACCACCCATACCTCAGAATGTAACCCATATTTGGAAAGAGAGCCTTTAGACAATTAAGGCAAAACAAGGTCATATGGGTGAGCCTAAATCTAATATGACTGGTGTCCTTACAGATTAGGACAAATATAGGCACAAAGAAGAGACCATGTGAGGACACTGGGGTAAGACAACCATTTGTGAGACAAGGAGAGAGGCCCCAAAAGAAACAACCCCACCAATATCTGGATCTCATACTGCTTTTTTTTTTAAGATTTTATTTATTTACTTGACAGAGAGAAACACAGCCAGAGAGGGGAACACAAGCAGGGGGAGTGAGAGAGGGAGAAGCAGGCTTCCGGCCGAGCAGGGAGCCCGATGTGGGGCTTGATCCCAGGTCTCCGGGATCATGACCTGAGGCGAGGGCAGTCGCTCAACCAACTGAGCCACCCAGGCGCCCCTGGATCTCATACTTCTTACCTCCAGAACTGTGAGAAAATAAATTTCTGTCATTTAAACCACCCAGTGTGTCATATTTTGTTATGGCAGTCCTAGAAAACTAATATAATAACATCTATCCAAGGTCTGGTAAGCTTTGGAGAAAGGAACAGAAATTAGAATATCCAGAACACTCTCCTCCTTTTACTGCTTTGCTCAATGATTTCGCAATTGGTCCTTCCAAGCCCTAACCAAACACACCTCCAAACTCTTTGTCATCCGACATTTGTGTGGATGACAGAGGCCAAGAAGTATCCCAGTATCACCCAGAACAGACAACTAATAATCTAGAACCTGATTCTTGGCCTTGTAGTCTGGACATTCTTTCCCTCCCTTGCCCATCCCAGAGATAATCAAACTCTTGAATCATGGATCCACACCAAGGAAATTTCACAAGTCCATTGCACAAACCAAAATGTCATTTATTAACTTATGACTTGAGAATAACACACTACAAAGAACACAAAATAAGAGATTCCAGTTGGGAGAATTGAAGAACACTTCTCAGAAGAGGAAACATTTGAAGAAAGGGCACTATTTTGACAATCAGAAGATTTTTGTATTTCTTAGGAATAATAAAAACAATTCCTCCAAAAGAATTTATGTTTTAACACCAGTGTATTATTCAGTAGATTACTATTTTCACACTACAAATAGTCTCACCAAAATTCTGTGGCTCTAACTCTACGTTTACAATCTGACCAACTCTAAGACAACAGTCCTTGTAGGCTAATGTGCACCAGAGTCTCTTATTAACACTCAGATCACAGGGCCCTACTCCCAGAAATACTGATTCAATGGGTGGAAGGTGGGTCTGGAGAATTTGCATCTCTAACAAGATCCCAGGTGACGCCAATATGGCTAGAGAGTGTTTTGAGAACCACCACTTCAAGAGAATAACACACCAACAGTAAAGCACGTGTGGTTAGTTATTTGCAAAGCTCCAGAGACTAAGGGAGCTTTCTGCAGACATGGAAAACTACTTTCAAAACTGCAAACAATATTTGCCTTTGATCAAATGATATTCCATGTTGCAAAGGCAGACTATAATTTTTTGTCAGAGTTTTTGCTTAATATAGCCAACATAATGACTACTTAAAACCCACGTAGAACTGGTTTGGAATTTTTTCAGGTACTTTTCAGAAAGAAAATCCAATGAAAACACATGGGCCATGTCTATGTTAATGTTCTTCCTTCATTTAAAATAACTAGTGGCTGATTCGTACTTTGATCAAATTAGAGTGCTAATATACTGAGAAAACTGGCAAGCAGACGATTAGAACTGGTTAGTGCTTTTGCAGGTTCTTAATTAGAAATGGGAATAAACCGGAGCAAATATACCAGATCAAAGATCATATTCTAAAATAAAACAAAACAAAGTCATTAAGCTGTTGGTTCTTAGTAACCTTTGGGCTATACTTTAGATTACATATTTCAGTTACATAGTTTGGGTATATACCCTACCTTCTTAGTCAAATCTTGTGAGAAAGGGGTTTCCATGCAAACACGATTGAAATCACATCTTTCGTGTGTTTTCTGCAACTGATCATAACACACTGTAGCATGTTTGACATTCTTTAAAATTTGGCCTGCTAATATGGAAAGATAATGGGCTTTAGTTCAATTAACATGGACTTGAATCTGAACTCCACCACCCCTATGATGTGGGAAAAATTACTCAATGCCATAGTACCCCAATTGTCCTGATCTGTAGGATCTGCTTTTAGAAATGACTATAAAGATGAAATAAAATGGTGTGTGTTAAAATTCCTGCTACAAGGTGTGGCATGCTGAAACTCCTTCTGTTCTCTTACTAAACCCTGCCTTATGCTTTGTTGCCTATATACTTACTTTATGGCAAAAAAAAAAAAAAAATGATCACTTGGATACAGTCTCTCTTGTTTTGTGTTTAAGTAAAATCTACACCAAATGTGGGGTTCGAACTCAGGACCCTGTGATCAAGAGATGAGTGCTCTACTGACAAAGCCAGCCAGCTGGCCCTTGAATTTGATCAAGCCAGCATGTCCCAGTTTAAATTCTTGCCAAAACCCACTTAGGAAGGGCATGGCTTAGTACTCATATGGCTTCTCATTTATACTGAGTCAATTCACAATTTCTTCTTCATTTGCTCAGTCTCCTCCCAGCAATCCCTAATGACTTGTTCAGCCTGTTCTCCAGACTCAGCCATGTCAGTGCCGTCCCCACTACCATCCCAGAGGCTTTTAACTTCTAACTTTGCACCAGCATCCACTGCTTTAGTTTAGAACCGCAGACCTACCCATTCTTTAGTTTCTCCTTCCTGGGCCATCAGCCAAGTCATTGTGCTTGGTCTACCACCCATTGATCTGGCATTCCTGGTTCTCACTACTGTCAGCTCCTAGTTTATTCATGCATACTTGATTGTGAACAGTACTCCATTTCCTGTGCCATTTTGTTTTCAAGAACCCAATCTTGTACTATCAAGTCTCAAGGTCTTCCATAAGTGGTTTTTCAGATTGAGAGATTTCAAATACCTCTTTTATAAGAAGCAAAGTCATCCTGTTAAGAACTTATGGGTCCCCCCCTTTAAAACTGCTCTAATCTCCATTCTGAGGTGTTTCATTTAGTTGACACTCATTCAATAGCACTTTCTATGGCCTAGTCCCTATTCTCAGCTCTCTAAATATATCCACTCTTGTCAATCATCACAACAACCCCAGCGTTAGACTATCACTAGCCTTAGTCTACAAATAAGGACAATGAGACAGACTTAAGTAACGTCCCTCCAGGTCACATGACCAGGGAGTTGCAAAAACTGAATCCAATCCCAGGCAGGCTGACCTCAGAGCACATGGTCTGCTAAAACTTCAGTATGCTGTCTCTCAGCCCTAGTCCCTCTTGCCACCATCCTCTCTCAAAAAGAAAGCCACCACTCCTCCTTTTCTCTCCACCAATTCCTATTCATCCTTGCCACACATTTCTCTGCCCTTGTTTCCCTATGTATCACCTATGCTTTTCTGAAACTTAACCTTTTTCCTGGTGCCACAGCTCATTCCCCTTTGTCTGCCCTTGAACACTTGCAGACCCTCTCTTACACACTATCATCAAGTTTTTCTCTTTGCATTCCCTTACAGACATTTCTGAAATGATTGCTCTGCTCAGGCTACTTCTTTCTTCTCGTTCTGTTTTTTGCTTAACTCCTAAATACTGGCTTTTATCTATGGGAACAGAACTTTGAAAATTAACTAGTAACTTCTTAATAAAATGATCTGTTATCATCATCCTTGACTTTTCACTATCATTTAATCCTCTTTAGGGGGTAAGGGAGTGTCAGTTAGCCCTCTTAAAAACCTTCCTCTTTAAACGTTCTTTTCTTGGATCCCATGCATTACACTGACCTGGTTCTTATCTTTGAAGACAGTTATCCCTTTATCTCTTTCACTCGTCCTTTCTCCTTCTCCAGGTTCCTAAAAGTGGGTGTACCTCAAGCCTAATCCTCAAGCCACATGTTCTTGGGTACTACAGTAGCCACTCCACTGGTAACTCTCAAAAATAGTGTGCCCTAGAATCATCCATATGGCTGCTTATAACTCTGGACCCCAACCTTAAAGTTTCCCATTCAGTTCGTCTAGAACCATCTGGGATTAGGCAAAAGTATTTGAATGTCTAACAAGTTCATGGGTAAGGCTGAATTGCTGGTCCAAGGGCTACCTTATGAGAACCATTGCATTAGGAATATCTTTTGTTACCATGCTTTGAACTCCCATTTCTTTGTGTGTTACTCTTATATTTCCTTCTCTGGCTCTTCCTTCACCCTGAAACCTAGTCCAGAATCTCTAATTAGAATGATTTGATATTTCCCCTTGGGTGTTGAAACGTCTTCTCAAATGGCGCAGCAAAGCTGAACTCACATATTCTGTTTTCTTCCTTCTCTGAAAACATTTCTAGGGAAGAAGCACGTCAAGTAGCAAAAGTTCACAGGGTGGACATTACAGGGAACTGGAGAGCTCCAGCCTCAGTTGAAGGGCCATCTGCTTTTCATCTGCAGCCATTGTTACCATGAAAGAATATGATCCAAATCATGCTAAGCTTTCTGATTTTTTTAAAAATAAATCTCAATTTTCCAGCAAAATTTCCTGATTTTTCAAAGCTTAAGGCTTAGAGTTTTTGTAAAACAATGTGAAAGCTAAATAAATGTGAAAGCTAAATGTGAAAGCTCTTGAACACGGACTGAATCTGAGGACTACTACTCTGTTATGTTGAAACTGATGTCTCCCAACCTCTGCTTCTCTCTCTGAATAACATAGGCCCTTCAGGGGCACCTGGGTAGCTCAGTTGGTAAAACATCTGCCTTCAGCTCAGGTCTTGATCCCAGGGTTTTGGGACTGAGCTCCATGCTGGGCTCTCTGCTCATGTGGAAGCCTGCTTTTCTGCCTGCCACTCCACCTGCTTGTGTTCTCTCTCTCTTTCTCTCTCTCTCTCTCCTCTCTCTCTCTCTCTCTCTCTCTCTCTCTCCCTTCCTCCCCCTCGTCAAGTAAATAAAATCTTTAAAAACAAACAAACATAGGCCCTTCAAGGGTAAACTGTATGTTTTAACTTTCTTGTCTACCAGCTGTTTCTCCCAAATATGAACAGTTGCACTCACAGCCTGCATAAAATCACCTGGTTTTATTATTGTTGTCGTTTTATCGTTTTGTGATATTATCTGCTTATTCTTTAGGAGATTGTCTCTTCAACCAGACCTGGATTTTTCAGAGGTCCAGATAATATTCTATGCTTCTCTGATAATCCTCAAAATATCCAGTATAAAGGTTGATGAATAACCATCATCTCTAAAAATCTGCTGATTTTTAAGTTACCTTTATGGACCTGCCAACGTTTTCTACATCAGAAACACTGGACCACATTTATATACAAACATACTGTACATGCTATAAACTGAGCACTTGCTATATGCCAGTCAATACACAGAATAAATGAGATATTTTGTTCTAAATTACCGTAACTACCTAATAAGTTGATATTATTATTCTCATTTTTAAAGATTAAAAAAAAAAGGAGTTAGCTGTACAAAGTTACTTGCCTAAGTTCACAGATATTGAATTATACTGATTACATTTAAACTCAAGTGCATTTGGCTACAAAACCCTTACTCTTTCCTTGATATCATGTGGTCATCAGTGTAAAATGAACAAGCCTGGATAAAAGTCAGTCCTCTGACCCACAACAGGGCCACGAAAACATCTGCTAAGTCTTTTGCAGATGATAGACATGATTAGTCCCCTAGAAGGCAGAGGACTGACCAACATTCATTGGAAATAGTATATCTAGACATTCATCCTTGATTGAACTCACTTCTAAAGAGACCTATTTCTTAAAGAAGCTTGTGACTTCACAGCATGTAGCACATTCTAATAGAATGGTGAATCTAACATCAAGTGAATGCATAATGAAAAATGTAGCTTTGCAGCAGAACTTGCATTTGCTGTTGGAGGAAGATATCAAACCTTAGATTCTGAATATCCTGACATCATCTATGGCCTCAATAGTATTATGAGAAAATTGTACCAAATGTACAGCATATGTGGGGCACCTGGGTGGCTCAGTTGGTTAAGCGACTGCCTTCAGCTCAGGTCATGATCCTGGAGACCCGGGATCGAGCCCCACATCGGGCTCCCTGCTCGGCGGGAAGCCTGCTTCTCCCTCTCTCACTCCCCCTGCTTGTGTTCCCTCTCTGGCTGTGTTTCTCTCTGTCAAATAAATAAAATCTTTAAAAAAAAATGTACAGTATATGTAACCATTTTGAGAGCCATATTTCAGAAGCAGTGGAGTTGAGCTGAGGAGAGCACACTCTTGTATTCTCTGTTACCAAAGAACATAATCAGGTCCTCAAAAAAGTTTTGTGATGGTGCTGATTGCTGTTAAAATAATAATTCCCAGGGCACCTGGGCAGCTTAGTCAGTTAAGCATCTGACTCCTGATTTTGGCTCAGGTGATGAACTCATGGGTCATGAGATCAAGCCCTTCCTTGGGCTTCACGCTCAGCATGATGTCTGCTTGAGATTCTCTCGCTCCCTCTCTCTTTTCCCCTTTCAAACTCATGCTCTCTAAATACGTACATACATATGTACATACATACATAAAATCTTTAAAATAATAATTCACAATCTTTCCATGGTCACTTAGCTTCATACTAATTCCTAGATTTTCTGTGCCACTACCCTCATCTTCCTCATCTTAGCTCACATGACCTCTTGTATGCCTTTTCTCTCTTTCCCAAGCAGCTAATTTCAATTTTGGTTACAATCCAACAGACACAGAGCTTGTCTCTATTAGCCAGGGCATAGTATCATCAGTGGTATCAATGATAAAAATGCAATATGCATTGTATTGTTCTGTATTCCACCTTTTTCTGTCCCGATATTGAGGATGAGTTATTTAAGGGTAGGGAATAGGTCTTATTCATTTTCTATTCCTGGTCTTACATGCAGAACGTACTCAGTAAGTGATTGTTAGATGGATGAATAATGGTGCTAATACTGGATATCTTACCCCTAACATCAGACAAGAGAATCAGGATGGCAATGAGAGTCAAGTATATCTAGGCATGAGATATATCTCCCACTTTGCAACACAGCAGAGTGTATATCTTACTGATGATGATACATCACTTTTTATATCTCATGTTCGGCACATTCACTACATCTCATTCAAAAAGAGAGTGAGCTATAACATCACTCAGGAGCCAAACTAAGACATAGTTTTAAAGTCTTTTCTGTAAAGTGTTTTATGACATTATATTATTTTAAATCTACAGAGACTCAAGGAAGAAAATGACATAAAATACTGAAAGACAAATTTCATATAAGATAGCTGCTGCTCTAAGCTTTTTAATGGATACACAGTTTTTACTAGTGGTATAAGGAAGGACCTAGTACAAGAAACTCAATGACATTTCCCAAGGAGGTTTGTCTGTAAAAGAATGATAGTCTTAAGCTATCTATGGAATTTTTCTGAGCTTCATCACATTTAAAAATGCATTTCTGTGACTAAGTAATACAACACTGCCAATGCTTTATTAAAAAAAAAAGAGAACCCACAATGGGGAAAAATGGACTAAACCATATAATGTAGGAAAAAGCAGTCCCATGAAGGGAATTTTTATTTTTTTAAAGCTCACATAGACAAAAAGCAGAAAAGATGAGAATCAAGCCCAACTTTAATTTAAAGTAAGTCTCATAGCTTTCATTCTAAACACTTATAAAACAAATTACCTAGGTGGAAAAGAACATAGTCATTTTTTGTCAGCACATCATTCTCTACATTAAACTGTGAGAGATAAAGCTGCTGTGTCACCCCGAAGGATCCAGTCCTTGCAGCAATAGCAGGATACCTGCTGTCCAGTGGATATTCAAATTATTATTATTATTTTAACATTTTATTTATTTATTTGATTGAAACACAACTAGAGAGGGAACACAAGCAGGGCGAGTGAGAGAGGGAGAAGCAGGCTTCCCGATGAGCAGGAAGCCTGATGTGGGGCTCGATCCCAAGACTCCCGGGATCGTGACCTGAGCCGAAGGCAGATGCTTAATGACTGAGCCACCCAGGAACCCCTCAAATTATTCACAATAACATAAATCACTGGGGAAATCCAATTACCTACATAAGGATTATTTGCTTTATAGATTCTCCATATTATCCATATATGGATATTAACCCTAGTAGTTTTTAAAATTATATGTAAAATACATATAACAATCACAGCAGGTAAGCAGGAAGACTTAATAAAAGAATGCATGGAGAAGCTTATAGTAGATACTCAAAGACAGTAGTTGCTGGGGTAATGATCAATCTTTCAATTACTTAATGATCAGAAAATTCAGGCTGATTTTATAAATAGTTCCAAAAAACATAATTTAAAAAGTGTGTAGATTACAAAATTTGTTTAACTCAGTGACTTCTGGTTTCTTTGCCTTAACCCTGCTCACTATCATTGCAGGTACACTCACACACTCCTGAGTGCATTCTTTTCATTCCACTGGGGAAATGTTTTGCATGAAAAAAGAACATACTATGACACTTGAGAAGGTCATGGGCTAAAGTGAAAATGTAAGAAAAATTCAGCTGTTTCCCACATGTGTTATGGGTACAGATGTGTATTACATAAGAGGACTTTACCTAGATGTATCTATACAGACAAGATGTAATACATTCTGCCCAGGAGGTGGCCTCTTACCCACTTGCCTTAAAGTAAACCACTGGTGAGCCAAAGTAAAAGTTGATACGTTTAGATGGGGTATTTTTTTCATATGCACGAGTGCATAATTGGTCCCGCTTTTCTTAACACTAAATGTAATGAAAAGCTACATGTCATGCACATAAAATTGAAATTCTATTAATAGTCTTTAGCCCACTGCTCACCTGAACTGACACTTTAATAAGTTGAACACTTTCTCCATTATAGAGGTAATATATCTCATAAAGTCAGATTTGGAAAAAAGTAGGAAGATGAAAATATTCATAATATCACCACACAAACATTTACTATGTCGGTTAATTTTTCTTTTCTACATATGTTTGTTCTTATTTATGTGTTTCATATAGTCATACCACCTATATAATCTTGTATCTAGTACTAGGGCTTTTAAGGACTTTCTATATGTCTTTTAAGAACAAGCAATGCCCAAATCAATGTATTTAACACAAAAATCCTTTCACTACTGTTATAAAATGTTAACAACGTAAGCCATACACAGACAAGCAGGTGTGAAAACAGTAGTGATCCTCACTGGGTGGTTTATAATGTACATACTTAAAAGGGAATCTTCACTCTCATGAACTCAGCAATTAATTAACTCATTAGCATTTTTCTTAATGAATAGTTACCAAGTATTGGTACCTAGTTACCAAGTATTTGGTACCAAGTACTAAAAAAAGCCTCAGGAATGGAAAGGTGACCGCTCACGTGCCGTATTTCTACTTTCTTGTTTTTGTTTCAAGTATATAGACCATGAGTCCTCTCCATGCTAGCACAACAAGCAACTTACAAAGAATAAAGGTGTGGGCAGATGACACTTACCAATGTATGTACCTGCTGGCTGTTTCAGAATTAATATTGCTATATAAGTATGTTTGGACCTAACATTCATTGTTTCCTCTTAGAAATTACATGTTTCTCAGGGTGCCTGGGTGGCTCTGTTGGTTAAGTCACTGCCTTCAGCTCAGGTCATGATCCTGGAGTCCCGGGATCGAGTCCCACATCACTCTCCCAGCTCCACAGGGAGTCTGCTTCTCCCTCTGAGCTTCTCCCTTCTCATGCTCTCTCTCTCTCAAATAAATAAATTAAATCTTTAAAAATATTACATGTTTCTCAAAAAATAACATGAGACAGCATTGAGATCTGTGTGTTTGTGTTTCTTTGTGTGTGTGTGCTTGTAGAGAGGTCTCTTCCCACCGTTTCAACAGTAGGGTCACTAAGAAATGATTTAATCTTGTTTCAGAAATAAGTGGTATTTTTAGTTAAGAATGTTGATGCACTGAGAGAATTCATTCACTGCACATAAGTGACAGGTCTTCGAAAGACTCAGAGGAATCTTTGACACTATGGAACTTTGACACTTTGACGTTTCAACTTCCTGTTACATGGCAGTATATTAAAATTTTAAAGAATTTACCATCAAATTGCATTTTAAAAAAACAGACATTTTAAAAATTTAAGAGATGCATTGCCATCGTTTTTCATATTGGATTCAAAAAGTAAAAGTCTATGGTTAGTCGTGGATTTTTTTTTTTTTAAGATTTTAGTGCTTATATCTAGGTCCTGTCTTGCTTTATTTGCATTATAATGTACTAGAATTTAGGATAATTTATTAGCATTCAAATTAAAAATAATAAATATGTTTATTTTAATATTTAATTGATTTAATTTAATATAATTTATTGTATAGAGTTGTGAATAGGATTATTATATTAAATTACATATGAATTTAGGTAACTATATTAATAAGTATGTGAATGGATATTAAATATGTGAAAGATTACATATGTAAAAGATGTAAAATTTCTTTAGATAAACACACATCATGGGCTTAAGAAATTAATTATTAGTTTTAATTGTGAAATATCTTGCTTGTCTCTCTCTAATCCCATTTCCTACACTTTCCTCCATAGAGAACCACTACCCTATATCTGTAATGAAATATCCCTTGCTTTTCCCTATTGTTTTAACATACATATATGATAGACATAGTTTAGGTTTGTTCAGGTTAGAAATTTACTTAAGTGAATTGTGGTTTACGTATTTTACTGCAACTAGCTTATTTTTCACTTAATATTTTATTTTATTTTTCTCACTAAGTATTTTAAATCATTAATTCAACCATGTTGATCAAGGGACTGTGATTCTTTTATTTTCACTGGCTTATAGTGTTCCGTTGAATAAATAATTCATAACTTCTTTACAGAGGTCTGGTCCTATTTTCACTTAGTCCACCAGATCTCTCCACATCTCTCTATTTTTCCCATTATAAACATTGCTAATGTTACTAGTTTCGTATCTATTTACTGGTGCACACATGCAAGAGTTTTGCAAGGCTCTATGTTCAGGAGGGGAGTGCAGAGGGATGTAGGACATGTGTTGTTTTCCAAAGTGCCAGATCACCGACACAGTACTAGGCTCTTCATAACCTTACGACTGTTTAATGCTGCAGACTTCTGTAATGTTTCCTAAACAACTGAGAATAAATACTATCATCCTTTGTAAGATTTCCAAGTTTTACAGGTTAGTAAACAATGCATTAATGAAACTTGATGGGCAATGTAAATTAGGCAAAGTTTCCAGGCATATACCTTCCTGCTATTTCTGAGAATCAATATACTGTAACTTTATTGAGTTACAATGCTGGTTCCAATATATGGTCTGATTTTTGAGAAGAGTTAAATGTTGGTAATACTATATCTGTTATGTCTCTATAATTTACTGTGCTTTGTAGCAAAATATTGAAACTGTGTGTATATATATCCATAACTTTAAATACATACAGGCAAGAATAATAGCTGAGAATAGCATTATCTAGAGAACATCCATATTTCCAAATACTTGTTCCCTAGAAAATTCTGTCTCCACAAGTGTTGGTCAATTCAAGGCAATTTACATTAGGTCTGGAGAAAACTCTTTTAGCCCAGAAAACTGACTCCATACAAAATAAACTAGTTAAATAAATAATTACTGAAATAATTCAAATAATCAGCATTTAACAGTCAAAATAAAACTGTTTCCTGCTGTTGCCATAGAGACAAAATTAAGAACTAAAATAAATGTTTCTCTTAAGTTGAGTCATTTCTGAAATATTACATAAGATATCATAGTACTGTCTAATACTGGAAAGCCCAGAAACCCAAGCCCCACAAAGTCATTGTATTTTACTGAGCCCTCAGGATCAGCCGCTTAACTTATTCCAGATTAGGTTATATCACATGATGTTTTCCAAGTGTAACGTCTATATAAAAAGTCGAGGCTTTATGGAGGTAACATATGGGTATTGTGTATGGTTATCTAAACAAGCTTAAGTTCTATCCATCCACAAGCCTTCTGGGGGATCTGCCACCACAAAAGCGGGAGGACGTGAAGATCTGGTTTACCCTCCCTTGACGAAGGATGGAAAATTTCAAGAACATCAACAATGTGGCATGTAGACCGCCGGCCGACACATAAATTCATTGTAAAGCCACAAAATCAACAAAAGCAACCCAATTTATGGGATCTTTCATGACCTTGAAATCACTTCCACTGTAGTATATATTTCTGTATTATACATATATGATACCATGTTAATACAGAAGGAAGAAAACCAGCTGACAGGACCAACATCATTCCTTTAAAGGTTCAAGTTTGCTTAAAAGGCAAAGAAGTTAAACATTATTTATTCCTCTACCCTGATAAAAGTCCTAATAAACTGTCAGTTCCTTAAGTTAATAGTACCCTATCTGTATGTGTTCTCTGAAGCCCAATTCTTCCACCTACAAAAGACTTTACATGTTTAATCCTCATGTTTTATGACCTCGCTATTCAGAGTGCAGTCTACGGAGCAACAGCAGAGTCATCACCTTGAGCTTCTTACAAATGCAGAATCTGAGGCCCTACCCCAGAACTACGGGTGTAGAATCTACATTTTACTAAATCCCCAGGGATTTCATCTGCACATCGCTGTCATAAACCCAGTTTTATGACAGGCAGACACACAGAAGGCATGCAATTCCATGCATTTTTGCTGAACCTGAGCTAGAAGAAATTAACTTTGTATTAAAAGTCAAGCTAACTTTCAAGTTAGCAAGGCTCTGCATTGGCCAAAATTGACTAGCTGAAAGATAGGTTGGAACTTTATGGGAGGTTCCTGTCCTCTCCTTTTGCGAGAATTTGTATAGCTTTCAACGAATACACTCTCATGGTCTGTAGTTAATATATACAGATAGTGCACAGTATGCCTGAATTTGAGTAAAAAGCGCTTCAGTCTCATCTACAGAATTCTGTAAAATATGCAAGAGAAAGAAAAGCCTGGCTTAGAGAATGCGAGAACTCTTCAGAAATTTAATTATACATTTTAACTTGGCCTAAAATGTCCCCATAGCCTTTGGTCAAACAATTTCAGAGTAATCTAGTGGAAATGGGATATGTGTTATCAAGTCTAAATCAATGCCGGTCTTATGTAAATAAAGATTTAGGGACACAGAGCCAAATTTTGCTGGCAACCTGTATTAGTATCAGTAAATACAATGGTAATAAAACAATTAAGCAAACATTCAAACAGCACAGAGAGTTAAAATTACCGTGCAATTATACCTAAATCACAGATTAAGAAAAAAATAAGACCAACCATGTCTATATATAAACAGTGCTTAATTTGTTATTGTGTTAAGCTCCATGTGTGTGCCTTGTGTCTGACAAGCCGTTCTGCCTCCTACTTTCTTAAGTAGGTTTTACTGTTAAATTATGGCTAGAATTAACCAACATGCCAGTACACCATGATATTAATCTCCCAAGTATTCAATCACTTAACAATAGCATCATTATTCTAGAAAACTCTGCTTATTCACTGTTTGTTCATGTTTTCAGATGTTTCATTAAGAGCAATTTTATTTCAATAGAATTCAAAAGCTGTGCAAATGCATGATCTAAAAAAAAATAGTCTTAAATATTTAATCTTTAAAAAGGAAGCCAAAAAAAAAAACACAACCCCATAAAATCAAACAATGACTAGGTCAGTGAAATCAAAACAATTATCTAAAATTAAAGTATTCTGGAGAGTTCATGGAAGGGACACTTGAAAGGAGAATGTAAAGTGTAGGAGGCTGACCTCTGCTTTGCAGAGAAATTACCAACTTACAGGTATGTGTTCTGTCAGCAGTCATAATTCAGCTGTGGCTGCGATGATAGTGTTGTGTCTCCTTCTTGTGACATATCTATAGTCCTTAATTGGCACTCGTGTGCAGAAATGAGTATAATCGTGGTATCAGAAATGGCCTTCTCTTCAGACTACTGATTTTTATAGTTCATTAAAAGTATTTCTCAAGAGGCATTCACATTGAATTCTGACTTCCAGAATGACCACAAACGAACAGTTAGAGGCAGTGAGTGAGGTCCTGTGGCGAAATCATGCTGATTCTTGAATTATATCCAAAAGTCGTGAGCCCAGAGTTTCCAGGACCTGCTGCTTACACAGCTGTTTGGATGGCCCAGGGCAAACCAAAATGACCAAATCTTTTTCTACTAGGCAATTCCACCATAATATGCCCAGACCCAAAGTGGGACAAAATTTAAGAAATAAAACAACAAAGCATATACATAAACTACCTTTCAAGTGATTCTGAAATCTGCATGGCAGAAAGAATTCTTAGGGAAACATAACTTTGAGTCAGTAATATGAACTGGTTGCTTTGGAAAAAGTAAATACTCTCAACAGCAACGACTGTTGTCTTTGAAAATGCATTTTTTTTTAGGATGTTACATAAAATATTTCAGTTAAAGAGATTTTTTACCATACAGATACCTGAACCTATAAATACAAAGAGTGTATGTTTCTCAAAGGCCCTCAGGCTGAATGGCCTCACTAAATATTCAAGAAAAAAAAAGTTTCAGAGGAGATGCACGTTCCCCTCTATTCTTATTCCAAATCATAAAGCCATTTAAAAAGAAAAATGGAGACCACCCAATAGGCCAGAGATAATAGAAGCCATTTCTCTGGTGGAACATGTTAATTATTTATTATTAATTATTTAAGAGCTACAGTGTTCCTATCTCTAAGTACACCCTTGTACATAAGAAACAATCATTAAAATATATTGCCTAACTACTAATGGCCAAGTTTTACACCAAGAAGCTGGTGTGGTTAACACCAACAAATCCATTTACTGATGTTTATGCTTTTATTCATGTGACCTCTGCTGTGACTTTTCAGAAAGCAGGGAAAAGAAATAGCTAGATTTACATTTTTCACTCCCTGTCTTTAAAACCCTTTGTGTTATCTTCATTGATCTTGCAGAGAAATGAAATTGCACTAGATAGATAAATGAAAGTGTTTATCACCATTGTGTTTATTATTTAGTATTCATCTATGTGTTTTATGAGCCTTCTCAGGGCTTCACCTCCTACCTCCATCCTCTCTGGTTATAACCACAGACTTACTCAGTTTTTTTCATCTTTTTCTGTTTCTTTATATTTTAGAAACCCTTAGAGTCCTGGGTAGTGGTTAGGCTGATTTCCTCTTCAATTGTCCATTTTCACACAAGTTATTTACGGAATGTAAGTGTCCAAGCAGCAATAAGACCACTATAGCTTTTGAGGGTCTCGAAGACCTCACTGTGCATTATGTAGAAAATGTTTCACTGGCCAATGAGGAGATCAGACTGGCTTTCAATTCTGAACTGTATTTGGACATGTGGAACGTAAACTGGGGTAGCATCCTGTCACCTAAGAATACATAAGGCAACAGGAAACTCTGTATTTACTTTGTTTGCCTTAAGCTCCACAACATGGTATAATATAGTGTGTAAAAGTTGGGGGATAGATTAGGGAATAAAAGAGGATGAACTACATAGACTACTTAGTGCCAGCCACAGAGGATCTCTAAGTAATGAGGGTGTCACCCTCATTACCCTGGACTACCAGTAAGTGTTCCTGTTCTTGAGACCTAGAGAACTGCCCTCGGGGCCCCTCCATGAATGAAGAATGTTTCTACTTCCACTATGTTGTTTAACTAACCATGAACACATAATCTTGGAATTTCACTGACCAAAGTCCCCAAGAGAGTCATGCTAAGAGCATTGGCAGTGCTGGAAAGGTGCAATGGTGAGATTCTTTGCCCTGCAAGAAACAGAACCTGTCAATGAACAGAACCACACCTGTGGCTCCGAATTTCAGCATCTTAATCCCAACCATCTAAAAGCTAGATTCATGCACCTTTGAGCTAAATGTTTGAAAGGCTTTTCCAGCAGGGCAGGGCTGTACAGAAGTGGCATATTCACCAGTTAGTTTTCTTAGTTTCACTTTATATTGATATAGGTACATGCACGTGATGGCTCTTTATCTGAGCCTGGATAATGCCCAAACGTTTACCTACAAGCAGGTTAAATAGTAACACATGTGTGCTTAGTATCACATAGACACTCTGTAGACACATATCACCTAAATATCACTGTGTCATGGAGGCCCTTCTCTGAGGTTACCCACTTTCCAGTTTAAATCAAATCCTTTTTTTATTTATTTGACAGAGAGAGAGATCACAAGTAGGCAGAGAGGCAGGCAGAGAGAGAGGAGGAAGCAGGCTCCCCGCTGAGCAGAGAGCCCGATGCGGGCCTCGATCCCAAGACCCTGAGATCATGACCTGAGCCGAAGGCAGAGGCTTTAACCCACTGAGCCACCCAGGCGCCCTTTAATGTGAATCAAATCCTTTAATGTGAATTCTCAGAATACTCTGTGCTTTTCTTCCATAGCTTCTAGCGGTTTCGCTTCCCCCTCTCTTCATTAGACTTAAAAATTCATAAGGAATTTTTAAACCCTCATCTCTATACTGGTGTCCTGTGATATCCCAACACCCAACACAGCACAGTTATATAATAAGGACTTACTAAAAGTACATTGAATCGATATCTAAAAGTGTGTAGTTATCTGAAAAAAAAGAGGTTTCATTCTGAAATCTAAGTCTTGGTTTTCTCAAGTATTTTGTTTCTAAGCAAAAGAAATAAGCAAAGAGCTCTTATCAGTAAAATCCATCCTTCTAGCTTATGGATTTATCATTCTCAACAATCTAGCCATGGTAGTAATCTATGATTATACATTTTGGTACAGCATCAAAAGCAGCTTTATTGAGACGGCTAAAACAGGAGAAACAAGGGTTAAGTAGGTGTTGAATCCATTCTAAGGGCTGGGTGACATTGGGAAAAGCAGAACAAGCAGCATTATCCCAGCAATGACTTTTAAGAAGCAAACAAGAAAAGTGAGATGCAGCAGATTGATGGCTGAAGCCAGGCAAGTGCCAACATTTGCTCTAGACTGCCCAGAAAGCTTAATGAATGGGTAACAGAAATAAGTGAGAATAGGATATGCCATCCAATTAGGAGGTGATATATGATAATGAAAGAGCACAAAAGTAGCCAGAGTTTTATTTAGAATTAACAAAATTATTAAAGGAATAAATAGCATAGTTTGAAGACAGCCTCTGCCAAAAGGAGGCACACAATCGAAGGTTGCTAATAAAACACCACTGAGAAAGGATCTGTAGAGAAATAGAATTTAACTGAACAAATGAAGCTGTACTTCAGAAATCAGATTAACAGTGGTTATTAGGACAGAATCTTCCTTTAATGTAATTCTTTATATCTTACTATGCCCTTTAGTTACCCAATCTCATCATGCGTTATTATTCCATTTTCAAGAGAAAAAGAGACTCAGAAAATTAATTTGCCCAAACTTGACAAGGCTAATACATGGCAGATCTGAACTCCAACGTATGGACTCTGGCTTTCTATTCAAGCTTCCTATTATTGCAACCCTAAATATTAAGGATCTTCAAATATTTCACAGAATAGAGCACCACTTCCTACCTATATATTCATATCTCAAAAGCTCCTCCTGTATAGTGTTGCAATGTAACAGAGATGGATGTCTTCCAAATCCTTGTGTATCAAAGCTTCTTTTTGCAATTGTTATTGCTAACACCTTTGGAATTGTGTGAATTGTATTATTGTCACTGCTGTTATTGTCTGCATAATAGAGGTATCCTGGAAAGAGGAACTGTGGCATGGGAAGGCTGCTGAAGAAGTCAAGTGAGGCTTTGGATTTCAGTAAGGAGAAAGGAATGGGTGTGTTGTGATGCATACCTCTCTAGAGACAGCTTTAGAGGATAGAGGAGTCCCAGAAAACTGCAAGCATACTATACATGGAAGTATTCTCAAAAGGGACCTTCCAATAATTCTTAGATAAAACAAGCAGCCCATGAAAGGAAGAAGAGAGAACCAAATGTTACAGAGAAACAGCAACACACTGAGAAAATCAAGGCAGAAAATCTGCTTGAAACTTCAGGCATCCATTGGAAATGATCAATATTTTACACAATTTCTGGGCTATTTTGCATTGGGGTTCTCTCTTAGGGAAAACCAACTTTGGACTGGAGGAGTTAGATAGAATTGACAGTAAGATCATAAAAGAAACTGAGACCACTGAGGATAAGTTCCCTCCCAGGTGAATTAAGGACTGACAACATGGAGAAGAAAATGGAATAACCACTGTTAGGAGAGTTATTTAAAATGAAGCCAGGAGGACATTGAGAAGGTGGGACTTACGCACATCTTCTTCCTCAAATTCTTGGAATATTTGCTGAACGCAGCTGAAAGCCAAGGTATGTGCTATATGGACATAAATGGACTTTCTGCCTAACATTACCTTAGAAACTAATCACATACAGATTAACAGAACTGTAGCTATACCAGCACCTTTTCTTCAAGCAACCTATGCAAATTCCCTCTTTCCGCTATAAAAATTCTAACCTCCTTTGTCTCTCTAAACATACTTTTTGATGATGATCAAATCTGTGTCTCTCGGACTGAAATCCCTAGAATCCCAAATAAATGCACATATTTTATTTTGCAGCTTTTATATTTGTCTTTCACTGGTTGACAGGACCATTCAGGGACCATGTATTCAGAAACTAAAGTGAGTCAGGCACTCTCAGAGATCAACCAATATAAATCAGTTAACTCCTGGGAATCAGGTACTACTTCTAGAGTTTATGTCTCTAACCCTGATCTCCCCTTCAAGCACTATTCTCAATTCACCAACTGTCTCCAATGTGGGGTGTGAGTCGAAATTACTGAAACTTTCTATTTGTATGTAATTTGACTTAAAAATAAGAAATTAAGCATTACTAACTAAACTAAGCATCATCAACCATTTACTATGTAGATGGACTCTCAGGTCCTTATTCTGCTTTGTAAGTTAGCCACATGTCAGTTAGGGCAGTGGTGACCTCAGAGTGGGCTCCACAGATCAGCCATGGCAGAACTCAGGGGCTTATTCAAAATGCAATTCATATTAAAATGTGATGTAGTTTATCTCACACCAGATGCTCTGAATCAGAATCTGGACAAGGGGTGGAAAAGAAATGGGACAAAACGATCTTTTAACAAACCCTCCAGAAGATTATTAAGCACACATTCAAAAACCATTTATTGAAGGCGTGCAAAGTCTCCTGCGGGGATATATCAGTGGTGTTGTATTTTATTTATTGTGATTCACATTAGGAAATAATTTTAATCTGGGATTCAGTATTTACACAAACAGAAATATACAGATACATAAGCATATACACACACCTGCAAATAAAACTTCATGAAACAACACTTATGGTTACTATGTGTAAAACACCATGACATATTGTACTTTCTTTCACTCTAATTCTTTCCCACCAGGCTTATCTCAGCACCCCTGACTATAACCAACACATTGAAAAATCCTATTCTATGTGTTTATTCAGAAAAGACTTCGGGACAGTAAACCATCTTCTACCAATAGTGTGATTTTATTAGCCTGGAGAAAAGTCCCAAGGGCACTGACAATTAATTATCCTGTTACATATGCGAGGCAGTTACCCTAAAGAAGAATTAGTTTTCCTCTGTATAGCCAAATGTATTTTGACTTGATACAAGCAAACACCTCATAAACAATGAGAGTTGATCAACAGTGACATGACATCTATCAAGAGGCAGCCAGTTCATCTCATTAGAAATGCTCAAACTAAGCTTGTGGACCACTTGGCACTTGGGTTCAGATGGAACTCAAGCATCAGGAAATCCTTTTCACTTAATGTGCTTTAATGCCCACTCAAACCCTGTGATTCCCTGGTTCTTTCAGTTCTGGATTCTTGCTTTCCCATTAACACATCTCTAATCTAAATTTTCTATTGCACTTACTCAAAGAGCCTACATGACAGAAATGCAGAAGGCAGAAATATCTGAAGTTAGAAATGATGCACATAGCAGTTAACACACTGCTGTGATTATTTCCTTCCCTTTATGTCCCCACTCACCTCTACAGTCCTCATGCCCTGGATCTTTGCTCTAATCACTTTTTATTCCCAGCACCTATCACAGCAGATCAAACATAGCCGGCAATTAGCAGAAATTTGCTGAATTAGTTAAAGACTGAATGAACGAATCTCTCTCATGATGATAAGCACCTGTGCCCAGGAAGCAGAGGGCAGTTTATAAGAAGAATGTAATTTGCCTTTACGGCATCCTAAATAGGTAGATAACAAATATATGCTATTCTTTACTTTTTTTAGATGAGTGTTATATGCTCATACAATTGTTCAGCTGGTAGTAGGACAAAAAGAGAATACAAATCAAGTCTTCAAATTCTAGACAAGCTCTGCCTGATGCCACTCCTGATGAGAAGTACTCTCCTCAGTAATAGTATTGAATAATACGGTATGCCATTAAACTGTCCAAGCATGTGGGGAGGGATGGTGGTGAAGTTTAAGCCAAGCAAGCCAACCTTGTCAACTTACTCCCTAAAGATAATGAAGGAAAGATGATGTGTGTTTATCAGTGGACCTTGGGACATGTCCTGCACATAATAGGCTGTAAACAACTCACTGAGCAGAGGGAATATATGACTTGCACGTTCTACCTACACATCCCAGCAGCCTCTTTGGCAGAGTCACAATAACTTAGCTGAGGTAACAGGCTTAGAACAAGGTCTCCTGACAGCTGTCACATCACACTTCACCACACAGGCTCTCTCACTTCATGATGTCATAGGGAAATTAATTGCAGAGAAAACTTTTAGGGAAATTGAATAAAAGAACACAGAGTCCTAACTCTTTGCAAAAAGTTATAGAATATGCTATGATTCTCTGAACATACGGTGCTAGTATTCATCCTATGGAATCTCTTTCTACCCAAGTCCTCAAAAAAGACAGATAATATTTGCAATATTCGATGCATATCTTTTAAAAAACAACTTGAGGGGCAACTGGGTGGCTCAGTCAGTTGAGCATCTGACTCTTGATTTTGGCTGAGGTCATGATCTCAGGGTTGTGGGATTTGTCCACTTCAGGCTCCCAGATCAGCTGAGGGCCTGCTTGAAAGGTTCTCTCTTTCTGTCCCTCCTACTACTTGCTCTCTCTCTCATTCTTGCTCTCTTTCTCAAATAGATAAATAAATTGTTTAAAAAAAAAGAATGACAACTTAAACAACAGCTATCTTTCTTTTTATCCTGCCAAGATTTTTAGTAGGTCTGTTATTATTTCTATATAATTATTTCTATAAAGGTTTAACCATGAGTAACCATGAACTATATGTGTATAGATATTCAATAAGAGTTATCTCTAGCTATGTATTGATTTCAGCACTATTTTTCCTTCAAAAATCTTCACTACCTTGTGTGATTGTTCTTGTACCCATTCAATTTATACTGGCAAATATACAGTGGTAAATACAATATAGTCCTTGTTTGCAAGGAACTTACAGTCTAGTTTGAGAGGAAGACAACAATTTAAAGATGTAATTATGGAGAAGGAGAGGTTGGGGGAGGAGTAAGATGGCAGAGGAGATGGAGACCTAGATATCATCAGGTCCCAGGAGTTCAGCTGGATGGTTATCAAACCAGTTGGAACACCTACAAACTCAACAGGAGATCAAAGAAAAGAGCTGCAATTCTAGGAACAGGAAAGTGACTACTTTCTGGAATATAGGATGTGTGGAGAAGTGAATTGGAGGTGACATTTGGGGAAGTAGACTGTGGGGCTCCCAGCCAGGAGTAGAGCAGCTTAGCACAAAATTGGAACATTTACAAGTCTGCTTCACTGAGGGATGTTGCCCCAGAGGCTAAGCAGGGGTGTGTAAGGGGGAATGGGGGTGAGGGGTAGAGCCCTCACTGGGACAGTGTGGCCTCAGGACCCGTGGGGTCACAGAGGGAGCTAGGGTGCCTGGGCTTGGAAGAGCTCCCAGGCAATGGGATGGGGAAGTCAGTGGCAGAGACAGAGCTGAGGAGTGGGCTTTCAGCTCGGGGTTACCTTAAACTGTGATCTGAGGCACAGTGGGCCATTGCACTTTGAGCAGGGCCCCCACAAGTGGCAGATCCAGGGAGACCCCCTGCTTCCTTCAATGGGAGTAGCAGCATGAGAGCACCCTGCAAGAATCTGCTTAGAGACTCCAAACAAGGCCCAAACGCCAGAGATAGAAATGCCAGGTCACAGGCTGGATGAGCACAGAGTGTGTTTAGAGACCAGGGAAACAGGTGTGATTGCCTGCTTTTCTCTGAGGGAGTACTGAAGGGTGGGGTCCCAGCTCTTGGCTGCACTGGGCCAGAGACTGAGAGGCCAGTATCTTTATTTCCGACCTGTCCTCCAAAGCTGGACAGAAAGCCTTCATGAAACAAAAGCTACGGAGAGCAAATCTGAGATTACTTAGCCTGGCCCCTGGCAAGGACAATGCAATTCTGCCCCAGGAAAACATTTTTGAGAATCAATATAACAGGCCCCTCCCCCATAAAATCAGCAAGAACATCCACCCAAGACCAAGTTCAATGATCAGTGAGAACCGTGGAACTCCAGAGCTAGTGGAATGCACCAGATAGAAATCATGACTTTTATCTCTTGATTCTTTAGTCTTTCAAAGTTAATTTTTTTTAATTTTATTTTTCCTTTATTCTATTTTAAAACTTTTTCTTCTTTCCTATTTTAACACTTTTTGAATAGTTTTATCTTATCAATACCTTTAATTTTTTTAAAAATTTTCATTGTTATAGTCATATTCTATCCCTTCATTGTACTGAAGCTTATCTTTTGTACACAAATAGGTTTTTCTTTCTTTAAATTTTTAGGGTAAAGTTTCTTCTAATAGATCAAAATATGCCCTAAATCTAGTGCATGGTTTTGCTCTAGTCTCCAGCCTCATCACATTCTTTTTTTTTTTTTTCCAACCAACTTACCAATTCCTTTTTTAGAATCTTTTTTAGTTTTCATCTTTAGAGTCAGATTCCATCCCTTCATCATGGATACCCTTATTTTTGTATGTATATCAGTTTTTCTTTCTTTAAAATTTTGGGAGGTAATTTCTTCTAACAGACCAAAATAGACATAAAATCTAGTGTGTGGCTCTCGTCTATTCACCAGTCTAATATATACCAGTCTAATATATCTATATATCTATATATTTATATATCTATCTATATATATCTATATCTATTTATTTATAGGCATATAGATATACAGATATAGATATATCTCCCCTTTCTTCTCATCCCAGTTTCAGGTCTCTTTTGATATGGTTAGTGTATATTTTTCTGGGGCTGTTGCTACCCTTGTAGTATTTTTTCTCCCATTCACCTGTTCTTATCTGTATAAAATGACAAGGCACAAAAACTCACCTCAAAAAAAAAAAAAAGAACAAAACGGGGTACTGATGGCTTGGGACCTAACCAATAGGGACATTAGTAATATGTCAGAACTAGAGTTCAGAATGATGATTATCAAGATGTTATCTAGACTTTTATAAAAGCATGGAAGATACCAAAGTATCCCTCCCTGGAGAAATAAAATCCCTTTCTGGAGAAATAAGAACTAAAATGTAACCAAGTTGAAATCAAAAAAGCTATTAATGAGGGTCAATAAAAGATGTAGGCCTTCCAGCTAGGATAAGTGAGACAGAAGGGAGAATTGGTGATATAGAAGACCAAATGATGGAGAATAAACAAACTGAGAAAAAGAGAGATAAACAGCTATAGGATCACAAGGGGAGAATGAGATAAATGATACCTTAAGATGAAACAATATTAAAATAATTGATATCCCAGAAGTAGAAGAAAGGGGAGGAGCAGAAGGTATATCGGAGCAAATTATAGTATAGAATTTCCATAATTTGGCAAAAGGAACAAGCATTAAAATCCAGGAGGCACAGAGAACCCCCCTCAAAATCAATACAAAAGGCTCCACAACATGTCATCTAACAGCAAAACATAAAAGTCTCAGTGACAAAGAGAAAATCCTGAAAGCAGCCCAGAACAAGAGGTATGTAATGTATAATGGTAGAAATATTAGATTGGCAGCAGATCTATCCACAGAGACCTGGCAGGCATGAAAGGACTGGCATGATATATTCAGATAACTAAATGAGAAAAATATACAGCCAAGAATACTATATCCAGCTAGGCAATCATTGAAAATAGGAAAGATAAAAATCTTCCAGTACAAACAAAAACTAAAAGAATTTCCTGTCTTGTTAATTTTGACCATTCTGACTGGTGTAAGGTGGTATCAGTGTGGTTTTGATTTGAATTTCCCTGATAGCTAGTGATGCTGAACATTTTTTCATGTGTCTGTTAGACAGGAAACAACAAGTGTTGGAGAGGATGCGGAGAAAGGGGAACCCTCTTACACTGTTGGTGGAAATGTAAACTGGTGCAGCCGCTTTGGAAAACAGTGTGGAGATTCCTTAAAAAATTGAAAATAGAGCTAGCCTATGACCCTGCAATTGCACTACTGGGCATTTACCCCAAAGATACAGATGTAGTGAAAATAAGGGCCATATGTACCCCAATGTTCATCGCAGCAATGGCCACAATCGCCAAACTGTGGAAAGAGCCAAGGTGCCCTTCAACAGATGAATGGATAAAGAAGATGTGGTACATATATACAATGGAATACTATGCCTCCATCAGAAAGGATGAATATCCAACTTTTGTAGCAACATGGACTGGTTTGGAAGAGATTATGCTTAGTGAAATAAGCCAAGTAGAGAAAGTCAAGTATCACATGGTTTCACTTAGTTGCGGTGCATGAGGGGTAACCTGGAGGACAGTGGGAGAAGGAAAGTAAATGAGAAGTAGGGTAATCCAGGGAGAGAAACGAAACAACAGAGACTTTGGACACAGAAACAAACTGAGGGACTTGGAGGGAGGGGAGTGGAGGGAGAGCCTGGTGGTGGATACTGGGGACACCTAAAGCGTGGAGCACTGTGTGTGGGGAATGGGGAATGAATCTTGGAACACTAGAAAAAAAAATTTAAGTAACAATAAAAAAAAAAAACCTGAAAGAATTTGCAAACACTAAACTAGCCCTACAGGAAATATTAAAAGGGGTCCTCCAAGCAAAAAAAAAAAAAAAGAGCCTAAAACTAACAGACCAGAAAGGAACAGAGACAATATACAGTAATGCTCAACTTATAGACAATATAATGGCATTAAATTCATATCTTTCAATAGTTACCCTGAAGGTAAATGGGCTAAATGCTCCAATTAAAAGACACAGGGTATCAGAATGGATTAAAAAAAATAAGACCCATGGAAATGCTGTCTGTAAGAAACTCATTTTACACCCAAAGGCACCTCCAGATTTAAAGGGGGGGTGCAATTTGCCATGCTAATGGACATCAAAAGAAAGCTGGGGTGGCAATCCTTATATGAGATAAATTAGATTTTAAGCCAAAGATATAATAAGAGATAAGGAAGGACACTATATTGTACTTAAAGGCTCTGTCCAAAAAGAAGATCTAACAATTTTAAATATATATGCCCCTAACATGGGAGTAGCCAATTATATAAACCAATTAATAACTGAATTAAAGAAACACACCAACAATAATACAATAATAGCAGGATAATTTAACACCCCCCCCACTGAAATGGACAGATCATCTAAGCAAAAGATTAACAAGGAAATAAAGGCTTTAAGTGATACACTGGACCAGATAGACACCACAGATATATTTAGAACATTCCACCCCAAAGCAACACAATAAACATTCTTCTTTAGTGCAGATGGAACATTCTCCAAAATAGATCATTTCCTGGGTCACAAATCAGGTCTCAACTGGTAATAAAAGATTGGGATCATTCCCTGCATATTTTCAGACCACAATGCTTTGAAACTAGAACTTAATCACAAGAGGAAGCTTAGAAAGAACTCAAATACATGGAGCCTAAAGAGCATCCTACTAAAGAATGAATGGATCAACCAGGAAATTAAAGATGAATTTTAAAAAATTCACAGAAACAAATGAAAATGTAAACACAACTGTTCAAAATCTTTGGGACAAAAGGCATTCCTGAGAGGAGAGTATATATCAATACAAGCCTTCCTCAAGAAACAAGAAAGTTCTCAAGTACACATCCTAACCCTACCCCTAAAGGAGCTGGAGAAAGAACAGCAAAGAAAACCTAAACCCAGAAGGAGAAGAGAAATAATAAAGATCAGAGCAGATATCAATGAAATAGAAACCAAAAGAACAGTAGAACAAATCAACGAAGCTAGGAGCTGGTTCTTTGAAAGAATTAACAAGACTGTTAAACCCCCGGCCCCACTTATCAAAAAGAGAAAGGACCCAAATGAATAAAATCATGACTAAAAGAGGAAAGATCACAACCAACACCAAAGAAATACAAACAATTATAAGAACATATTATGAGCAACTATACACTAGCAAATTGGACAATCTAGAAAAAAATGGTTACATTCCTAGAGACATACAACCAAAGATAGAAAACCTGAACAGACCCATAACCACTAAGGAGATTGAAGTAGTCATCAAAAAAACTCCCAACAAACAAGAGCCCAGGGCCAGACAGCTTTCCAAGGGAATTCTACCAAACATTTAAAGAAGAATCAATATCTATTCTCCTGAAACTGTTCCAAAAAATAGAAATGGAAAGAAAACTTCCAGATTCATTATATGAGCCCAGCATTACCTTGACCCCTAAGCCACAGAACCCATCAGAATGGAGAATATCAGACCAATATCCTTGATGAACACAGATACAAAATTTCTCACCAAAATACTAGCCAATAGGATCCAAGAGTACATTAAAAGGATTATTCATCACGACTAAGTGGGATTTATTCCTGGGCTATGAGTTTGATTCAACAACTGCAAATCACTCAATGTGATAGAGTACATTAATAAAAGAAAGAAAAAAAAGCATATGATACTCTCAATAGATGCTGAAAAAGCACTGGCAAAGTATAGCATCCTTTATTGATCAAAACTCTTCACAGTGTAGGGATACCCCAATATCATAAAAGCCATCTATGAAAAACCCACAGTGAATATCATTCTCAATGGGGAAAAATTGAGAGCTTTTCCCGTAAGGTCAGGAACACGGCAGGGCTGTCTACTATCACCACTGCTATTCAACATAGTATTAGAAGTCCTAGCCTAAGCAATCAGAAAACAAAAGGAAATAAAAGGCATCCTAATGGGCAAAAAATCCAAATTCTCACTCTTTGCAGATGATATGATACTTTATGTGGAAAACCCAAAGTTCTACCACAAAACTACTAGAAATCATACAGGAATTCAGTAAAGTGTCAGGATAGAAAATCAATGCATGGAAATCAGTTGCATTTCTATATACCAACAAAAAGACAGAAGAAAGAGAAATTAAGGAGTTGATCCCATTTATAATTGCACCCAAAACCATAAGACACCTAGGAAGAAATCTAGCCAAAGAGGCAAGGAATCTGTACTCAGAAAATTATAAAGTACTAATGAAAGAAATTGAGGAAGATACAAAGAAAAGGAAAAGCATTCCATGCTCATGGATTGGAAGAACAAATATTATGAAAAACGTCTGTGCTACCTAGAGCAAGCTATATATTTAATGCAATCCCTATAAAAATACCATCACCTTTACCCAAAGAAATGGAACAAATAATCCTAAAATTTATATGGAACCAGAAAAGACCCCAAATAGCCAGAGAATTTTTGAAAAAGAAAACTAAGGTTGGCGGCATCACAATTCCAGACTTCAAGCTCTATTACAAAGCTGTAATCATCAAGACAGTATGGCATTGGCACAAAAACAGACACATAGATAAATGGAACAAAATAGAGAGTCCAGAAATGGACCCTCAACTCTATGATCAACTAAGCTTTGACAACACAGGAAAAAAGGTCTAATGGAAAAAAGACAGTCTCTTCAACAAATGGTATTGGAAAATTGGACAGCCACATGCAGAAGAATGAAACTGGACCATTTCCTTACACCATACACAAAAATAGACTCAAAAATGGATGAAAGACCTAAATGTAAGACAGGAATTCTTCAAAATCCTTAAGGAAAACACAGGCAGCACCTCTTCAACCTCAACCGCAGCAAATTCTTCCTAGAAACATCGCCAAAGACAAGGGAAGCAAGGGCAAAAATGAACTATTGGGACTTTATCAAGATCAAAAGCTTTTGTACAGCAAAGGAAACAGTCAAAAAAACCAAAGGACAATCAATAGAATGGGAGAAGATATTTGCAAAGGATATATCAAATAAATAGCTAGTATCCAAAATCTATAAAGAACTTATCAAACTCAATACCCAAAGAGCAAATAATCCAATCAAGAAATGAGCAGAAGACGTGAACAGACATTTCTGCAAAGAAGACATCCAAATGGCCAACAGACACATGAAAAAGTGCTCAACATCACTCGGCATCAGGGAAATACAAATCAAAACCACAGTGAGATACCATCTTACACCGTCAGAATGCATAAATAAACAAGTTAGGAAATGACAGACGTCGGCGAGGATGCAGGGAAAGGAGAACCCTCCTACACTGTTGGTGAGAATGCAAGCTGGTGCAGCCACTCTGGAAAACAGGATGGAGATTCCTCAAAAAGCTGGAAATAGAGCCACCCTATGACCCAGCAATCACACTACTGGGTTTTCACCTTAAGGATACAAATGTAGTGATCCAAAGGGGCACATGTACTCAAATGTATATAGCAGCAATGCCCACAATAGCTAAACTATGGGAAGAACCTAGATGTCCACAAACTCATATCCATATGAATGGATAAAGAAGATATGGTACATGTATACAATGGAATACTATGCAGCCATCAAAAACCCAAAATCTTGCCATTTTCAAGGACCCGGAGAGAACTAGAGGGTATTATGCTAAGTGAAATAAATCAATCAGAGAAAGACAATTATCATATGATCTCTCAGATATGAGCAATTTGAGAGGCAGGGCAGGGGTGGTGAGGGGTAGGGTGGGAACAAAATGAAATAAGATGGGATCAGGAAGGAGACAAACCATAAGAGACTCAATCTCAGGAAACAAACTGAGAGTTGCTGGAGGATGGAGGGGAAAGGGATAGGGCAGCTGGGTTATGGACATTGGGGAGGGTATATGCTATGGTGAGTGCTATGAATTGTGTAAGACTGATGATTCAAAGACCTATACCCCTGAAGCAAATAATACATTATATGATAATTTTAAAAAAGATGTAATTGTGGGGCCCTTGGGTGGCTTAGTTGGTTAAGCACCTTCAGCTCATGTCATGGTCTCAGGGTCCTGGGATTGAGTTCTACATCAGGCTCCCTGCTCAGTGGGTGGCCTGTTTCTTCCTCTACCTCTGTCCTTCCCCTCACTCGTGTTCTAGCTCACTCAATCTTCTCTCTCTCAAATAAATAAATAAAAATATTAAATAAAAAGAGATGTAATTATAACACATTGTGGATTGATCATATAAGGCCTCAGTATAAGATCTTATTAGAAAAATTCAAAGCCATCTGGTAAGAGTCTTTGAGGATGTAAGAGGAATGAGGAAGGGATTCCAAGACAAACTGGCATGTAGACTGGTACCTGAACAGGTGTACAGGGGTTACCTATGTAGGAGAGTGATGGGAAAGGAAGCATTTTCCAGACAGATGTAGCAGTAGGTATAAAAGCCTGTAGGCAAAAGATGACATGGCGATTGTAGTGACACGAGGTAAGTTTATTGATGTTGAAATAGAGAGTGCAAGGTGAGAAATGCTAAGAGGTAAAGTTGGAAACGTAAATGGAAAATGTAGTTGATCCTGAGTGGCCTTTATGACATATACAGAATGTGGGACTACTAGGACTGTGGGCTCTGGGCTTAGAGGTGACATTGCCTGGATCACATAAGGTGAAGCTGATTCTGACTGCAATGTAGAGTACAGACTGAAGAGCCTTTGTTAAAGGCACAGGGAACAATCAGGAGACCTGTTCAGTAAAAGACAGCAGGATCCTGGTGAAGGCATTAGTGGGGAGGATGAAGGGAAGAGGATGGGCAAACGGAAGAGAAATCCAGGAGACAGACATGACAGGGCTCAGCCCCTGACTGGATGTGGAGAAAGACAGAGTAAAGCACTATTCCTCAATTACTAATTTGAGTGAGTCAAATCTACCTCTATGCAACCTATGCCATATGCTGCACACACTAGTAAACCTGGGCTGCAATGTGGCTCTGTGTGTCCCCCATGATGGCCCATTTGTACTGCTGTTCATGCTTTTCTTTCTGCCTCATCATAATGTGAAGATATTATGCATTATGATACTATGATCTCTAAAAATATTTCCTAGGTCTGCTCATTTTGCCTACATCTTTATCACCCTATTTTATGTCTATCACTCTTGTATGAAAGTTGTTTATATATTGTGTTCTTTTTTCTTGTAATAACTTTTAAGTTCTACTCTCTTAGCAAGTTTCAAATATGCTACATATTACATCCCTGTGATTTACTTATTTTATAGCTGAAAGTTGTGTCTTTTGGCCCCTTTCAACTATTTCACCCATATAGACTTATTTAATTCTTGTGCTATGCCTCCCTTCATTCTTGTATTTTTAGGGCTATGGCAGGACTTATGCCTTGCCATATATTTCTCAGATCACTTTCCACACACAAATACGTGGTTCTTTAATTGAAAATATCCCTTTAGAGATGCAAGAGTTGAATTTTTTTTCTGAGTTTTCTCAAATACTTATGCATGCACACATACTTGAATAATGTCTTGGAAGTACAATATCCATTTTTTTCTATTAGAAAAAATCTATTACTGTGAAAATGGTCATTACTTTCCTATGAATCTTAATGAATGCATCCTTCTGGTACTTTCATAATCCCACACAGGATGAATAAAAAGATGCATGTACTATATCCAGTGGTACATAGTGGATTGGATAAATTGCACAGGAATGTTCCCCAGAGTGAATTAGCATCAATAATACATACATATCTATATTCTATTTTCAGTCAAGCTCATTGGCTGCTACTAAAAATCCATTGTGCAGATATTTTTGCTCAGGATGTGCCTTTATGCATTCAATACTTTATTTTTAGTTAATATTGCATTAACTTATATATTAGAGTAAATTATAGGGGGTGTGGAGTATCTTCTGGAAAACACATTTTTTTTTAAATGGTCTCATTTTTCTTATCTGAATTAAACACTCAAGATAAATAAAAAGTGCTTTGGATGTCTAAAATAAGTTCTATTTCCAATACAAACTTCCTACTCACTACTTCTAAAATACTCTGCAGAAACTAATTTTTCTAATTTTATACCCCACCACACTCCCAATTTGGAGGAAACAAAATGGTGATGATGTTATTAAATATATATCGCCGATCCTCATTATTCACAGATTCTGTACTTGTGAATGCACCTGCTCACTAAAATTTATTTGGGACCTCCAAATCAATTCTTGCAGCGGTTCTGTGGTCATTTGTGGATATATGCCATGAGGTGAAAATTTTGAGTTGCCTGATATATATACATGTTCTTCGCTGAAGCTGAACAAGGCAATGTTGTTCCTTCTTCTTTCAGCTCTCCTACTGGAAGCAAGTGTCCTTTGACAGTCCATGTAGTATCACATTTTTCTTTTCTTTTCTCTTTTTTTTTTTTTTTGTTGTTTACAATGACCCCCCCCTGCCCAAGTACGTGTTCTATAGTGTTCCTAAGTACAAGAAGGATACAATGCGCTGTTAAGATAAAACTGGAAACCGGGCTTGAAAATCCTCCAAGCAGACAAAACCATTTGAGCCATGTAAGCAAAAATAAAACTAGCTTATTTCATGAAAATTAATGTAACGTAGGTTACTTCTTGTAAATGCCTCCGATAATCATAAACGAAACTTAAGTCATCTCCCTACAAACTGTGTAAGATAATCAGTTTCAACCAATCACCTGCCACCTGGAAACCCCCACTGTAGGAACCAATCATCCTAAAGGTTAAACAACTTCCTCATTTTTAGTTTATAAACTATCCTATAATGTCATGCTTCCGAGGTTCATGCCAGTTCTGAATTTCAAAGCTCCCAGTTTGTGAACTGTTCCTATATGCACAATCAACTCTTACTGATCTAATGGTTTGATTTTGCTATTTCCAGATTCTTGGCAGGGTCTCATAGAAAGAATGTGTGTTGGATAACCTTTGTTCAGGCATGAGTTAGAGGGCTATTGGTCATGAGTTCAATGTTAGTGAATTACATTATATATTGAGCAGGTGTCTTTAAACAGAAACATACATAAACCAAGCTTATATATTGATAGATTGATGAAATGTTGTGATCAGAGTTTCACAGAAACCTAACTCTGTTAGGAGCAATGGTTCAATATTTTCTAATTCAGACTTTTTGGGAATAACTACTACAAAAAACACAGAATCAACAGGACCTTCATATCTGGAAACTAAAAAAAAAAAAAATAAAATAAAATAAATAAAATAAAATAAAATAAAACTCTTGCTGTAAATGGTGGTAATTTCATTTCATCATATAATTTTATGTTACTCATTTTTTTAAAAAATGCATATAAGTGTTGAAAATAAACAGTGCTCCCCTCAAAATGCTCCTTTCAGAATCTAGCAGTAGAGATGAATAGGTACACATGAACTAAAACACAGGGTAGTAAATGTGATAATCAACATAGAAATAAGGTGAAGTGGGTCTATAGATGCATGTTGTGGCAAATGATTTTGTGATAACTGGAGAAAGAACATGGAATGCATGATGCAATGTATCTGAGCTGGTTTCTTAGGGATGAGTGGGAGTTGAGCAGATAGATTGGGAAAGCGATAGAGTGAATGAAGGCTAAAACACAAATTATCCAACTATAACTTTGTGAACAAAAACCCCAAATGCCAGTGTACTATTTTGACAACTGAAATGGGTCTCTAAATAAGTAATGCAATCCTATCTACTATTATGAAATTATTTTTGAGTGAAATATTTATTCATTAAACTAGTAACAGATTTCTCCTTTATACAATAAACATGAACTTGCTTTGTTCACACAATTCTGAGGACTGGTGCATGGCAAATTTCAACAACAAATGTTTCTTGGATAAAAGACCAAAGTAGTAAAAGAATGTCAGTAGACCTGATCAAAAACAAAAACAGGGGATGCCTGGGTGACTTTGTCGGTTAAGTGTCTGCCTTCCATTCAGGTCATGATCCCAGGGTCCTGGCATCGAGTCCGGCACTGGGCTTGCTGCTCAGTGGGGAACCTGCTTCTCCCTCTGCCTGCTGCTCCCCCTGCTTGTGCTCTCCCTCTCTCTCTCTGACAAAAACAAATAAAATCTTTTAAAAAAGAAAAAAAAGAATGAGAAAAAATATTTTACAATTGCAGTATAACATTGGATCTATGTCCTACTCTATTTACTTCATCTACTTAAGTGATAGACATATGCCCCTTATGCCTCATTTCAGAAAAATCATCAAATATTGGGAATAAAAGACAAATTTCATGGAAAGTGTCCTGTCGGTACTTGTCCTTTGTGGTGAGGCGGGAATCCCAGCAATTAAACACAATGGAATCCTTGTTCCTCTGTGCCAATATTTTTAATAGATCCACCATTGTAGTATACTTCAATTTTCCCCAGGAGAAATGACAGGAATCCTTTGAAAGATGCTGAGAATTACCCGATGGCTATGTTCAAATTGTCAGACTTCATTTTGAACCATTCTGAATAGCTCTCCATGTTCCAGGGAATCAACATGGAGGGCACGGTGTTGAAAACTGCATTCCGGGGTCTGTTAGAGAACAGTGGGAAAATGATCTTGCCAGAGTCCCATCTCCCCACTCCCACCGCAACAAAAGAAGAAGGATGAGCGCTTTCCAAATATGCTGTGCCCAACTCCTGCTAACTCGGTTTAAATTCCTCAGCAGCTGCAGCAAACTTGCAGATGTGCCAGACCCCAGGAGGGGAACACCTACGGGGAGATAGGCCCTCTTGAAAAGCTGTGCTCTCTCCTGTCCAATAGCCTAACATCAAACTATTCTCAAGGTCCAGAAGTTCTGGCAGAAGAGAGTTAGAAAGCCTAAAGAAAGGATATTTTTGTTTCCCTACTTTGGAAACAGGGAATATTTAGTGAGACCCAGATCACCCATTGTTAATGTCATTATACTTGTTGATTATGACTGTATCTCCTGGGCCAGATTTCTTCCCTCTCACTTCCTCCCCCATGCCCCCATCCCACCCCCATTTCCTCTTGACAAATTGGCTCACCAGGCCCCTTGGTCTTAACAATTTTCACAAAGGACAGCGCAAAATAGAGGCCAGCAGGGCCAAAGGCAGATGCCAGGAGGCTGTCACTTCTTTGCCTCTGGCTTGAGTGGAATGCCAGCAGTCCCTATTGATTCTGCTCTCTTGCAGCCAGCCTCCAGTGAAAGCATGCTCTGGCCAGCGCCCCCACAGAGACAGTCCCCGCTGCCAAGTGTTCTTTCAGTTTTAGGTGGTCTAGCAGCATCGCACTTCAGCCAGACACCAGAACTCAGGACCCAGGCAGGACAACCTGCCGGAGACCACCCTTGCCAGGGCAAAGCCCATCACGAGGAGAGAAGGGGCCAGAGCCAGAAAGAGCCTCATGGGTTCAGTTGCTAACTGGGTTGGAGGATCTGGCACCAGCGTCATGGCCCCAGGCACACTGCTCAGATTCGCTGCAATAACCAGCTGCTTGTCTGGCTGCTCGTTGCCAAATAGCAATCCTGGCGTCTATCCATGGAGCTGGCACCATGACGGAAATGCTCCAGTTCAACAGTTTTCACCAGGCTGTGCCAACCTAGAGATACAGAGCACTTCCCTGCCTAAAATACATTCCAATGGTATCTACTTCCTGTGGAAGACTTCTGAGTTTTCCTTGACTGAGTGGAATAAGAGCATTCCAGAGAAAATGCCTGAAGAGCAACGGCTACCTACTAAAATTTCTCTTCCAAATGCATTCACAGCAAAACATTTGCAATTAGATACATACAGTTTTCCTGAAACGGCTGCCTTATCCCTGAGGCTTCTGTCTTAGCAAGCAAGAGAAGCAGTAGGGATTCAAAGAGCTTTCAGTGTAAACTCCACGAATATGTAGATTTTCTCACATTTATAAACATATTAATAGCAGAATTATATGTATTGGGTTGCTGTATATCCAGGAATCCTTTAAACCATATATAGGCACACCCTGGAGACAGTGCAGGTTTGGTCCCAGACCACTGTAAGGAAGTGAATATCACAATAAGTGAGTCAAATGGAGTTTTTGGTTTCCCAGTGCATATAAAAATTATCTTGAGACCACACTGTAGTGCATTAAGTGTGCAATAGCGTTACATCTAAGAAAGAACATACATACCTTACGTAAAAAATACTTGACTGCTAAAACATGTGACCCATCAACTGAACTTTTAGCAAGTCATAATCTTTTTGCTTGTGGAGGGTCTTGCCTTGATGTGCCTAGCTGCAGACTGATCACGGCTGCAGTTGCTGAAGGCAACCATGTGCATGGAAATTTCTTAAAATGAGGCAAAAATGAAGTTTGCTGCAATAGTTGACTTCCTTGCACAAACAATTCTAGTAAACGATGGTGCTCTTTGATAGCATTTCATCCACAGTAGAACTCCTTTCAAAATTGGAGTCATGGGTCTCACACATTGCTGCTGTTTTATCAACTGACTTATGTACTATTCTAAATCCCTTGTTCTCATTTCAGTAATCTTCACAGCACCTTCATCAGTAGATTCCATCCCAAGAAACCACTGTCTTTGTTCCTTTATAAGAAGCAAACCCCTCATCCACTCAAGTTTATCATGAGAGTTATAGCCACCCATCCCATCTTCTGGCTCCACTTCTAATTCTAGTTCTCTTGCTATTTCCACCACATCTGCAGGTACACTACTCAAGTCTTGAACTCTCAATGTCATCCATGAGGGTTGGAATCAATTTCTTCCAAACTCTTGTTAATACTGATATTTTTACTTCTTCCAATGAGTCACAAATGTTCTTAATGACGTTGAGAATGGTGAATCCTTTCCAGAAGTTTCTCAATTTACTTTGCCCGGATCTAGCAGAGGAATCTCAATCTATGACACCTATTTTCTTATGAAACATATGTCCTAAACGGTAAGACTTGAAGATCAAAACTACTCCTTGATCCACAGGCTTCAGAATAGATGTCATGTTAGCAGGCATTTATTTATTTTTTTAACATTTATTTATTTTACAGGGAGAAAGAGAGAGCAGGGAGAGGGGCAAAGGGAGGGGAAGAGAGAAACTCTAAGCGGACTGCATGCTGAGCATGGAATCCAATGCAGGGCTCAATCCCGCCATCCCAAAATCATGACTTGAGCTGAAACCAAGAGTCAGATGCCCAGCCAACTGTATCACCGAGGCATCCCATGGCATTTAAACAACATTTTCTCACTGTAAATCCCCATCAGAGCTCTTTGGTGACTAATGAATTGTCGATGAGCAGTATTCTTTTGAAAGAAATCTTGTTTTCTGAGCAGTAGATGTCAACATTGACAAAAATGTTCAGCAAACCATGTTATAAACAGATATGCTGTCATTCAGGCTTTGTTGTTCCATTTATAGGCAGAGTAGTATTAGCATCATCCTTAAAGGCACTAGGATTTTCACAATGGTCAACGAGCACGGGTTTTAATTTACAGTAACCCACTAGCCCCGAAGAGAATCAGCCTGTCCTTTCAAATTTCAAAGCTAGTCATTGACTTCTCCTCTCCAGCTACAAAAGTCCTAGTTGACTTCTTCCAAAAGAAAGCTGTGTCACCTACACTAAAAATCTATTTTCTAGTATTGCATGGGTGGCTCAGTGATTGGGCTCTGCCTTCAGCTCAGGTCATGATCCCAGGGTCCTGGGATTGAGCCCCATATTGGGCTCCCTGCTCAGCAGGAGGCCTGCTTCTCCTTTTCCCACTCCCCTGCGTGTTTCCCTCTCTCACCGTGTCTCTCTCTGTCAAATAAATAAATAAATAAATAAATAAATAAATAAATATATAAATAAATAAACAAACTTTATAAAGAATCTATTGTTTAACGTGGCCATCTTCATGAATTATCTTAGCTAGATCTTCTGGATAACTTGCTGTGGCTTTGTGGCTTCTGTATCAGCACTTGATGCTTCCCCTTGCACATTTACGTAATGGAAATGGCTTCTTCACTTACACCTTATGAACCAATCTCAGCTAGCCTCAAATGTTTCTTCTGCAGCTTCCTCACCTCTCTCAGCTTTTCAGAGAACTGAAGAGTGAGGCCTTTCTCTAGACTAGGCTTTGGCCTAAGGTAAGTGTTGTGGCTGGTTTGATCTTCTATCTAGATCACCAAGACTTTTCCCAAATCAGCAATAAGGCTGTTTTGCTTTCTTATCATGTATGTGTTCACTGATGTCACACTTTTCATTTCCTTTATTAACTTTTGTTTGCATTCACAACTTAGCTAAGCTGAATCACAGCTAGCTTTGGTTTAAAGTGAGAGACAAGTGATTCTTCCTCTCCACACTTGCAGTCCATTGTAGGGTCATTAATTATACTACTTTCAATATTATTGTGTCTCAGGGTTAGAGAGGCTCAAGGAAAGGGAATGAAATGGGAATGATCAGTGGGTGGAGCAGTCAGAACACATACAACATTTATCCACTAAATTCACAGCCTTATGTGGGTGTTTGTGGCAAACACAGATATGGTTTGTGACACCCCAAAAGAATTGCAAAATCAACATCAAAGATTCCTAACCAAGATAGCTAGGGGTGCCTAGGTGGCTCAGTTAGCATCTGCCTTGGGCTCAGGTCATGATCCGAAGGTCCTGGGATGGAGCCCTGCATCAGGCTCCCTGCTCAACGGAGACCCTGCTTCTCCCTCTCCCTCTGACTGCTCCCCCTCCCCCACCTGCTTATTTTCTCTCACCTTTGTTCTCTCAAATGAACAAATAAATAGATAGATAAATAAATAAATAAATAAATAAATAAATAAATAAATAAAATCTTTTTAAAAAATAATCACAGGTCACCAAACAAATACAATAATGAAAGAGTTTGAAATATTTCAAGAACTACCCAAACGTGACACAGAGACACAAAGTGAGCAAAGGTTGTTGGAAAAATGACACTGATAGACTTGCTTGATGCTGGGTTGTCACAAACCTGCAATTTGCAAAAAAACACAGTATCTGCAAAGGACAACAAAGTGGAGCACAATATAATGAGGTGAGCCTGTACCAATGTTTAGAAACATTTCGCGTGTAAACTTCATCCAGAAAAAAAAAATTAAAAAAAGTGCATTCAAGCATACTTTCAAAATTTTGCATGCATTTCGACAGTTCCTTAGAACCTTATAAGAACTCAGCTTTAACTTTAGATTTCATCTGTTCAGTATAAAACACTTGATTTGAGCTACTCACTCAAGAAGGGTCAATATATTTTTCTCTATACTTCACCACATGTTTACTACCTGTTTTTGTAAACTATAATCCAGATCCTCATTGGAAAATTAAGCAAACAAAAGTCAAATAATTTGGTGGGACATAAATGATGACTAACACTTTTGGCTCAATAGATGAAACTGTTTCTTCTCTCCAGCTCTCTTGGACGGATTTCAATTTTTGCCCAAGACATATGCAACAACACTGGAAGTTTACTGATCCATCATGTTACTAACACTGGCTGATGGGCACTCTCGGTGTCAGAGAAACTTAATTGTTATCATGTTGATATCCAGAATCACAGAGCTCCCTTTCTCCAGTTGTTTTTAAAAATTTGATCTTTGGTATAGATTTGATAGAAATTGTTGATTCTAGAGAACAAAATTAACTATATAACAATGTCCATAATTAGAGCCATGCCAAGGGCTCTAAAAATAGGAGGCAGCTAATAAGCCACTGGCCTATATTTTCCTTCCACTGGTCCAGATTGCAAGAAAGCATATTTATGCTTTCTGTTTAAGACTGACCCACATACCCCTGAGGATTGTTGTCCATGAGATATACAACGAAGAGGTAAATAAGTTGAGATTCAACTAGGAGGAGGGACATTTCCCATTTGGGAGATAACATTGTGCATAGCTCAGTCAACAGCTATTAGCACCTTACAGAGGAAAATCCATGTGTCTGTCTGAGGCCATGTATGAAAGTATAATTTGACATCCTGTAAACATAAACACACCTGGATACAGAAAACATCTCCTCTGAAGAGCTCATGGTCCAATTGGTCTTTGTTGGCCCAAAATATCTCTCATAACACTCACTATGCAGTTAACGACTTTATCTTATTTTTTTTTCCCTTCTCAGAGTAAACAAAGGGCATCAAGAAAATCGTACTATTGTGCTTGTGAGTTACACTATGACTTGGTCACACCATTCATGTAGCATGTGCGGTAACAACATGACTTGTCTTTTGTCTCTTCATTCTTTTCTGATGTCCTTTACTGATTGTGGTTTTTGTTTGTTTTTTTATTTTTTGTTTTTATTTTTGTTTTTTGTTGTTGTTTTTTATTTAATTCCAAAGAGCTGGAACTGATTTTTTAAAGTACTTAAGACAATATGCTATAAGGATTTCTTTCTTGTTTCACCTTCTTCACCAACCATACCTCTCAAACTCTCTGACTCAGCATTTTGCAGTTATGAAAAGGTTGGTCTTACAGTTTTGATATTCAAAGGGTATCAACAGAAATTAGTTATTCTGAAGTTTGGTTTCTTTATGATGCAGTTTCTTCCCATTCTGTCTTAAGGGGTGAAAATTATAAGAGTTTAAGATGGAAGAAGTACTGGAAATTTGTTCCAACAATTAACAATTCATGCCACAAATTCTTACTGGGCACCTGACACATATCAGGCATCGAGTTAAATGTGGGGGAAACAATGGTGGAGAAGACACCATTCATGCTGTCAAGGAAATTAGTCTCCCAATATAAAAGTGTTAATAAACATATAGACACTGTGTGTGTGTGTGTGTGTGGCGGGGTATATGGTGATGTCTACTGGCCATAGATCTTGCTTTGGAAAATTAGCCACATTTCCAATTTGCCCCATTATTTTTGGTATATTTTGGTACATTAATTACATTTTTTCTTATCCCTTCTTAATTTGATTTGTTTGTGTTTGTTTTCTATTTATCACCGTGGTTTAGGCAGAGGGCATCTATCTCTCATCAGGTTCTAAAATACCTCTATGAACGAAGCATCAGGAACAAAAGATGAGATTTGCAGCAATTTCACTGTTGTAACAATTAGTATTAACAGCAAGCAGTTCTTTACACAAAGACAACATAGGATTCTGAATTTAGGTGAAACCACTGTCACTAAAATCCACATAAAATTGAATGTCATACTTGAAAAGACAAATCTACTTACTCAGTAAAGACCGATTAATGCTTTGGTACATAGTGTTCATTAGCAGAAAGTAGGGCTCTCAGAAAAATGGAAATCAAACAGTTGTATGTTTTGTAACAGAAGGAGTCTGGAAGGTCATAAAGCCAGAGGAGCAACAGAGACTCAAGCAGATTAAGGGATTTCTCATTCCATGGAGCTCTTCAGTGACAGAGCTATGAAGAGATTTCAAGTCTCCCAATTCCTAGCCCCTGCACTAATGACCAATTCTTAGCAATGTTTACCTGGATCATAGGTATGCCTTTCAAATGCATTCACAACCATTCCTTACTGGCCTACTGGGAGCCCTGAGTAGGGGGTAAGTACCCCTGAGCTGAGAATCTCCTGCCTTGGGTATTCCAGGAAGACACTAAGCTTGCTACAGTTGGTTTCCTTCTTGGTCTTACCTTGGGGGCTGGAGTTCCCCTCAGCTTCTCTCACTTTGCCCAGAAAACTCTCAAATGAGTAAAATAACATAAACTATGCAGCTAGCATTTCTTTGAACAGAGGGATGTGAAATTGGAATTCTACAATGACTGTGGTAAAAAACGAAATGGGGCAAATCAGAAAACAAAGTCCTGTGTAGTGTTATACACTGACTGTGGCATCTCAAACTGACACACTGGTACCAAAAAACAAGAGTGTGGTGCAAGAGTATAGTGAAGAAAATTGGGGGCTATAAAACACTATTTTTGAGCTATTTTGAGATAAAGTTTACCTTTCCTTTTTTAAAGATTTATTTATTTGCGAGAGAGAGAGAGAGCAAGCGCACAAGTAGGGGAGGCAGCAGAGGGAGAGAGAGGAGTAGGTTCCCCACTGAGCAAAAAGCCCAACACAGAGCTTGATCTCAGGACTCCAGGACCATGACCAGAGCCAAAGGCAGACACTTAACTGACTGAGCCACCCAGGTGCCCCAAAGCTTTACTTTCTTGCCTTACATTAAGATGATACTCCTTTTAGGATTAAAATGATCTTTTGGAAAAAAAATATGCTAATGATAGGAAATTTATGCTATTAGATATATGCACTAATAAATAATAGGAAGTAGGCATTTTGTTTAGTATCATTCATTGTTTAATAAAATTAAAAGTTAGTAATACCTTGTTGACCATTCTCCTTTTTCGCTATGTGACTGCTTTTCTAAATCTCTAAGTCTGGCAATTATACAATTCTACTTGGTACACTTGGCATTTACACAGACAGTGAGTGATGGGAGGGATAAAACTATATCAAAGGGCATTTACATCACACTGAGAATCAGGAAATAGTGACTTCCATCTGAAACACAATTTCATACTTTCAGACATTTTACCATAATTTGTCTGAAGAGTTTTTCATGCTTTCTTCAAAAAGGGAGAAAGCTCATTAACACAAACAAAATACTTTTTGCTGAGGTGTTTCCCTCCAAACTAGACACTCAGCACTATTGAAGTAGCTATTAGGCAAAGGACCACATCAGCTCAACATTATAGGTATGTTGTTTTGGTAGAAATTTCCAACTCATCAATTGATTTTTCTGTGGCAGCTCAGAAAATCATTCCTTCTTGCCCACGGACAGGCATTTGGGAGACTGGAGTCTGCAATCTGGTTTTGTGTCACCAAGGAATGGCATGGGAGTCAATTTTTCCCCGTTCTCTACATCCATAGGGATGGATGTACCCAAGTGTACCCAAGTTCTAGCCCAAGTTTTGACAAGAAAAAGGGGGGTCAAGTGAACCAAGTAAAGAGGACAAGACTAGTCTCTACTGCCTGAATCGGAGTTTCTGCCCAGCCATTTGTCGGATATGTCAGTAGTTACACATAGCTTCAAGTGACCTTACCTCTCTGTGCTTTAGTTCCTTTTGCTGCAGAAGAGAATAACAGTAGCTCATTGGAAATGGAAGGAGCTGATCACTAAATGAAATACCCATACAGAGCATTTCACTTTGCTTGGAACTGAGGGGTTCCCAGGATGTGGGATTTCTGTGCTGAAACTGGGAAAGTCCTGGACAAGCCACCAACAGCTGGTCACTCTACCTACCCAGTGTTCGTAACACCATCTGGTACAGCACACTCACGAAAAAGTACGCTCTCACTCTAACTGTTGCTCTTTTCACTGGAATCCAAATAGACCATGAATGTGAATGCATTCATCTTGGACAGAATTAGTGTGAAGTTGTAACCTAATAAAGATGACCCTTTTGCTTTAGAGTTTGAGAAAACAGAGACACACACAGAGGCAGAGGACCAAGAACTGACTGTTTATGTAAAGGCCCACAGCAAATCACTTTCCACTCAGACAAAACGATCCTGACATAAAAGCATTCCCAGGAAATATGCCTCCTTTTGCTCCCTCAGAGGTGTCATTCATTATTAGTGCAAGATGGCACCCCTTTTAAATTCTGAAATTGTGGAAGCCTTTTACTGTTCTCTGATAACCTCATTTCTTGTTCTTACTTGAACTGCTTACGGTCTCTGTCTGGTTTGTGGTCATGAGAGTACCATAAGGACACTTTATCCAAGAAAGCATGTAGGTAATTGTAGCGATCACAGAGTTCACTGTGTGACTGCGGCATGGTTCTCTGTTGAGACACGCAGATCATCTACAGATTACACCTCTGGCTCGCTCTGTAATGCCGAAGCATGAATCAGGAAACAGGTCAGCTCTTTATCTTAAACTTGGTTGCTTTCCCAAGATTCCTGTGCAAGAATCAGCAAGGCTCAACTGTGCAGGTAACAAATCAATGTCAGGCTCAATGTCTTTGAAAACTCTTGTGTAGAGGGCAGCAATTACCAACGGCCAGTGTTTGGGTCCTGGATAATGAAGACAATTGTGTTTACATAGATAAAGTCTAGAAGTAAGGAATCACTACATCAGAACTAGTAGGGAAAAAACAAACACCACCACCACTTGGGATAGGATGCTGGGTATACAAAATTTTAGCATAGAGTTAGAAAAGTTGTTTGAACAAAATGACTACCAGCTTCACAAAAAATGCTTATGTTGGGAGCAAATTAATTTCAGTTTATATTGGGAAAAGTTTTCACATGCATAGTACTCACTGGGTGCTTATTCCATACTAGGCATTATTTTAGTGCTTTCTGGGTATTAGCTCACTCAATTTTCTTAGCAACCCTAAAAGGGAGGTTACCATTATTACATCCATTTTACAGAAAGAGAAACTAAGGAACAGAGGAATAGTGTAACTTATCCAAAGACACATACCTAATAAATGACAGATTTGAGGGATGCTCTGGTGGCTCAGTTGGTTAAGTATCTGCCATTGGCTCAGGTAATGATCCCAGGGTCCTGGGATTGAGTCCCACATTGGGCTCCCTGCTCAGTGGGGAGCTTGCTCCTCTCTCTGGCAGCAGCTCCCCCTGTTTGCATTCTCTCTCTCTCTCTCTCTCTCTCTCTCTCTCAAATAAATAAATAAAACCTTTTAAAAAATTGACAGAGAGTGGCCCTCATTATGATATAAAAATAACAAGGCTATTTATACAGAAAACTAAAATAACAGGTTTTCTGTATTTTCTGAGAAGGAAGTCAACCTACAAGTTTCACATGAAAGAATATGTATGAAAGGAAGGTTCCAGTAATTAATTTAAGCATCTGTTTCCCTGATTCTAAATTAATGTAGCTATTTAAATAAATAGAGGTTGCTAGTAAACAAAAAGAACATCTAAAATTCATTTAATGGAAGCACTGAGCAAATACTTTTTAAATATATACTTTGTAAGAAAATTTAGTTGATAAGAACTAATCCATGCTAAGCCATATTCAACTTGTTGATTCAGCAATAAAGTCGAAGTGATATCAGAATATTATTAATATATACATATTAATCAAGATGGTCATATATGTTTAAAACAACTTTATTATATTCAAGAGCTAAAATGCTTGGTATCAGTTTGATTTGAAAACTTCCATTTTATTTTTTAAAGCATATTATTAGGTCATATTTATGCACTAAAACTATAAGTGTTTTAAAATTTGTTTTGCACTGTATTTTAATTTTCCTCTTTTAGATAGAGCCTAAAGTGTATTTTTATCCTGATGTTGTGAATTATTATAGGATGAAAGCATCACTAAATAATGAATAGCAATGATAATACAAAATATTATAAGATAATATAAGGGTTCACTATTACATAGAGACAAGTAAGATAGGAATAATTAAAAACAGGAATAAAAAAATTTAAAAAATATGTGTTTTGTTTGAATATAGACTTCTTTAAAATTACAGGTGAGCTCCACTTAATTTGGTCCTTATACAAATTTAGTCCTTATACATGTAAATGTGTATGACAATAATGATTTTTTCCATTGTGTAAGTTAATAATTGCAACTAGCATTTATTAAGGGTTCAATATGTATCAGTCACTCATAGGCTCAGATGGGCTAAGGGACTTGATCACGCTTTCACAACTAGTAACAGATCACCTAGAACCCACAAATGACTCAAAATTCTCTGTTACTCCCATGGTATGAGGCTGCCTCCTTGCCTTCTTAAGTAGGGTGATTTCAAATTGTGACTTTCATAGCATACGATTGCATTTTTAAGAAGCTTTGGTATGATGAAAATATTTTATATCTTGATTGTCGTGGTTACTACATCGGTACATATATTTGTCAAAACCATCAAACACTACACTTAAAAGTAAGGTATTTTGTGCTACTTGTCAAAAATGTTTATTGAAAAGCTAAAATAATTTTAGGGGCATGTTTATGTGAAGATATTCATTCATCAACAGACACCACAGTGTTAGAGATATGAGGACTATAATAACAGATAAAAAGTAGAGCAAAAATATTTTCTTTCAATTTTTCTAAGTATAAATTAGAACGACTACTTATTTACAATCATATGGTTAAATTATTATTAAATTACATATACAGATCATATTCTTGCCAATTTTCAGATAACAAGCTGTCATTTTTAAAATGTGACAAATATACAGATACACAGTGTGTCTTTTTTCAAGAGTCTCCAATTTTGTGTCCCCAAAAGTCATTGGTTTCAAAGAGACATCTGAAGAAAGACTCCAGAGCTAAAAAAATAGAAATTTCTACCTTCAGTGAGCCCAGGTTACTTTACATTAGGTATGGAATTAGCAGTTAGTGGCATACTGTGATCTATCTGACAGCTGAAACCTGGTGGCCCAGGCAAGAATAAATGCTTATTTCCTGCCTCAGCGGCACTACTGAGTGAGTAAGCAAAGTATTGATCTTCATTTGGTTCCTGAAATGCATGGGACTCAAGCTATCCTGAGGCGTCCCTCCAAAACTCTCCTTGAGATCCAGACAATAAAAGAGCTTGTAATTTGAAATCTTTCTTCTTTCACTCTGGTGGAACAATTTGTAATGAAGGGTCTGAGGGAAACCCTGCTTCCTATGTCTCCCACCAGGAACTTAAGGTCTACCCTGGAATAAGTTTCATGATGTAAATCCAATATAGTCATTTTTATATTCCTGATAATTCAGAATTTCTTCTGTTACTAAATAGTTATCAATTCCACTTAAATACCTGGAACTGTGCTAGGACTAGGGGTGCAAAAATGAACAAGATGAATGTACTGTCCTCAAAGGCTTGTAGTTAAGGAAAAGGTGAGGGGCAGGAGAGATAAAGACAGTTAGAAACAAAGAGACAGAATAAACCAGAAGATAAGTGAAAAATAGTGTTAGGAAAGAGAGACTATTTAGTTTTGGTATGGGCACAAAGGAGAGACAGGCATTTTCATTTGGAAGGACTGTAAGGTAATGACCCTTAAGAAAGGCCCACCAAACAGATTTCAGCTTTCACTCCCCTGCAAAGACCTCCCTGGTCAAGCTTGCAGATGACTTGGATGTTCTGTTCTTAGCTTCTGTCCTCCTCAGAACATTGAGTTGTGAGACCATTTCTCTTGCTGTGTACATTCCCTGTGTATGAATCATGTTTAAGATGGGAAATCTTAAACCAAACTCCTTAATTTAAACCCTTGACTTGCCAGCTACTGGCTGTGTAACATTGGGAAAGTCACTTAAGTTCTTCGTGTCATTTGTTTTTCACCTATAAAACGGGGGCTGCCCATGAGGTATAAATGAGTTAACACATGTAATATGAAGTATTTACGTGTAGCCTACTTAGAATAATGTTCAGCACATATTAAGCACTATATTGTTATATATTATATATATATATTTATATATGTATATATTTTAATGCCCCTTATAAGGCTTGTGACTACCAATCTACTTTTTACTCTAACCTCTGCTTTGGAAACTATTAATATATAAAACTGCTTACTGGTATCTCATTTTTGATGTCTAATAGAAAATAACTATTGTCTAATGTCTAATCAGAAATAACAAGACTGAGGAGTACTCTTGATTTCTATCCACTCAAAATCATTCCTTCACAATCCTCCCCACTTTATGAAATGGCCTTATACTTTTTCTAGATGCTAAAGTCAAAAACTAAGGAAGTCCTAGGAATTATTCCTAGTTTCTCTTTCCTCAACCATTCTGTTATATCAGTAACTTCTATCACCAGTAACTTCCATCAAAACTATCTCCAAAATATATCCCAAATCCATCACATCTAACCTCCTCACTACTGTGATCTTACTCCAAGCCATCACCGTCTCCTGTGTGAACTCTCACAATGACCTCCTTGATCATTTGCTCTCCTCTTGCATCATATGTCCCTAAAATCTATTCTTTATAGAGTAGCCAGAATAACTTTTTTAAATAAAATTAATAAATTAGGATAAAATCCAATCTCCATACTCTGGCCCATAACAGCTTACTGATTTGGCCCTGTTGCATTTTTTTGCTTCATCTCTTACTACCCCTACTTCCCCTTGCTCACTGTTCTTTTGGTATTCTGACCTTTATGTTCCTTGAATACACCAGGCTCATTTCCACCTTTGGACTTTTGTAAAAGTTTACATCTGCTTGTAATGCCCTTCCTTCTGAATATCGTATCTGTCACCTTTTTGAAATTGAGAGCTTATCTCAAAGAGGTCACTCAGTCTATAATAACCTGTCAGCCATTACTTACAACCCCTTTTCCATGGTACTTCAACTTTCTTTCTCATGGCATATTCTGATGTTTCCTTTATCTATTTATTTATTGATCTATTATGTCTCTCCATGAGAATGTAATCTCTATGCCAAGACTTAACCAGTCCTTAAGGTATCTGTAGTGTTTGGCACATAGATGACATTCAATAAATATCTTTGAATGATGAGTAAATAAATAATGGCAGTGGTGAAGCACAAGAGGTGTTGGATATCATAAACACCAAGCAAGTGAAATATATATACTTTGGCAACTATTTCCCTGTTGGGGAAAGGGGTGACTCTACGGTTTTTGCTTTGTTTTGTTTTGGGTTTTTTTGCTTGTTTTGTTTTTTATTTAATCTGGATGACTGGGTGAATAGTGGTGCCATTCACAGAGAAAGAGAACCCTGAAGAAGGAACAATTCTAAAAGTAATCCTTTAAAAAAAAAAAGATTTTATTTATTTATTTGACAGAGAGAAACACAGCTGAGAGGGAACATAAGCAGGGAGAATGAGAGAGGGAGAAGCAGGCTTCCTGCTGAGCAGGGAGCCCGATGTGGGGCTCGATCTGGGGACTCCAGGATCATGACCTGAGCCAAAGGCAGATGCCTGGCGACTGACCCACCCAGGCACCCCAAGAATAATCCTTTTTTGGACAATGAGTTTGAAACCGCTTGGGATACAAATTTGGAAACTTTTAGTAATAATGAGATAGGATCTAGGATGAGGAGAAGACTCCATGGGCTGGAGATGTAGATTTAATAATTATCAGAATAGCTGAGGCTATTTAAGTAGGCTTTGTGATGCAGGAAGAGAGGAGGTCCAAACTCTAGAAAACAGCAACATATTCAAGAAGAAGACAGGTAAAGAGAAATTGAAAAGAAGAGTCTCCAAAATATAAGAGAAGACCCAAGAAAGAAGAGTATGAGAGCCCAAGAAGGACATTTCAAGAATAAAAGAGAGGTAAGCAGAGTTAAGTAGCACAGAAATCAAATAAGATAAGGACTAAAAAAGTCAGCCATATTTGGCAATTAGAATATCACTGGGCAAACCAAAACCAAGATGCCATCTGAGCTTGCCTTTGAACCTCAAGTCCCTCATAATTTTAGGAACTCTGCAGGATCCCTGCCTGGAATTCTACTTCTCCTGGAGGTCCAAGCCATTCGTTGGTACATCCAGAGATAATCACATCCTTCCCCATTCCTAGCTTTTTTGTGCGACTACCAACACAGTAAGCTATGTTAACTTGTGCTCTCAACAGTTTAATTTTTATTTTTCTCTTCTCTGTTTTTAAGAAGAAGTATTGGATATCAGCAATGTAAATAAATAGATTTTGGAAAAATCACGGAAATTCTTCATCCAAAGTAATAAAAACCATAACAAAACAATGGTCAATGAATCAGTAGGACAATAATTTCCAGGATGGCCCCCAAATGCTGAAGGATATTTTTTTTTATTATTTACTAGATATGTTCACTAGACTACAGTCAGCAAGAAAAATGTAAATATATAGAAACTTAATAACATGAGTCAAAATAGGAGGATTTCCTTGCTCAATCATTATTAATTAAATGCGAATTATATTAAAAATGGAATGTTAAAGAAATGTTTGACTTAATGAAAACTGTCTGAAGGAGGAAAGCGAGCTCTTCCCAAGGACTTCTGCAAAGTACGTTGAGAGCCCTGTTTCAGGGCTTGATTTTCTACGCACAAATCTAAAAATCCCAGTTTTTAACTGGAAAATCCAATTCACCCCAATATTACCTTAATAAAATTTATTCTTAAGGCTTCTGATTAACTGAAAACAAACTGGTACCTCTGAAGAGATTTCTAGATTCTCTGTAAGTCAGAGTAGGGACGTTAAGACAGAAGATGAAATTATATCTTCCTGTTAACAAGAGCATGATTCACTCCAGAGGTTCTTTGTTACATATTAGAATTACCTGAGCTGACTTTTAAAAGTCTTAGTATCTGGGGCACCTGGGTGGCTCAGTCGGCTAAGTGGCTGCCTTCAGTTCAGGTCATGATCCCAGGGTCCTGGAATCAAGGCCCACATTGGGCTCCCAGCTCAGCAGAGAGCCAGCTTCTCCCTCTCCCCCTGCTTGCTGCTCTATCTACTTTGCTCTCTCTGTATCTCTCTGCCAAATAAATAAATACTTTTTAAAAAAATCTTAGTGTCTAGATTCAGATACTAATATTTTTTAAATTTCCTCAAGCAATTCTCACGGGCATCCATGGGTGTGAGAACTCGTGTGACTTATGCCATCCTCATTCTCATGAACTGAATGTTCTAGTGGTTACAAATAAGAGCTTTGAAGTCAGAGCTAGGTTTGGATGCTGATGGCTGTGTAAGCTTGGACAACAAGGACCCTAACCTTTCTAAGCCTCAGTTTATTCAACTATTACTCAGTAATTGTGGCTCCCACTTCATAAGATTATCTTTTTAAAAGATTCATGTATTTATTTGAGAGAGAGAAAGAGAGAGTACATGCATGGGTGCATGCATGCCTGTGAGAGTGAGGTGGGGGGAGGGAGAAGGAGAGAATCTCAAGCAAGTGCAATGGCAGATATGGGGCTCAATTTCACAATCCATGATCATGACCTGAGCCAAAACCAAGAGTCGGATGCTTAACCAACTGAGCCACCCCCTTGCCCCCATAAGGCCATTTTGAGCATCCAATGTTGTAATATAAAAACTTAGAATACATGTTATGTAATACACAATAAAATGTTGCTAATATATATAAACATAACAGTTAATTATTAATGATAATTACAAACCAAATACTATGTCTGGCTTATAATTCATAGTTGGCAAATATAATTGTACATAAATCTGAATTAATACATGTACTTAAGTGTCAGGTGTCTGCTGACTCAATGAATTCAGACATCTAGTTTATACCATAAAGGCACTCTCTCATTTAAATTACGCAAAGGAGGGTTCAAAGATCCTCAAATTCACTTCCTATTTGCACCTGCCTCTAAACAGATTTATGACACCTCAAAAGCAGCCATGTAATTTGAGTCCAACTTTCAGGAGAAAGCTACTGATAAATTTCCTTGGGTCTTATTAGAGCGAACTTTTAAATCTTCATTGACACAGTAGGAAAGAACTAAAAAAAATTTCTAGTCACATTTTTCTTATTTACTCCTTTACTCTGGAGTGCATGATGACTTGTTTTCCTTTAGTTGTATCTGAACAGTTTGACAGATTACTGTGACAAGGTTACTTTTAAATTGATAAAAGGTTTGATTGTGTCGGTGCATTTGTCAAAACTGTCTGACACCATGTATAATGGACTCTGCACTCAGAGCCTGGATGACACTTGAATCTGCTCTAACTACTCAGCGTTCTGCACACACCGTCAAGAGACATCCAACAGGGTTGGGCGGAAGTCAAAGATTAGTTTGGGCAGATCCTCAGCTCTGGAGCTCAAACACTCCTACTTTATTCTGGCTTTTCATTCGGGGCATTTCTCCTCTCTTGTCAAATGCTGAAGTGACATTTACAGCTCCCTCTTAAAGGGAGCAAAGCTAGGGTGTCATAGCTTAGCAAAGAGAACATTTATAGAGAAAAATGGAGGGCAGCGCAGCCGACTTCCTGGTCTTCCGGTGATGATTGGAAATATGGGTGCACCTATCCAAGAGCTCCCCTCCTTTCCCTTCATTCTGCTTCAGATGGCCTTAGCGGCAACTGCATGCTCATTTTCTAACAGAAGAACAATTCACTCTGTACCACCATAGGGTTGTCATCAATGCCAGATTAATCATGTGGAAGTAGGGCAATATATAACCAGAGCTTTCTCAGAGCAATGTATTAGTAAAAATTAGTTGACCATCTTGAGGCTGGTTAGATAAAAGATACTGTAGATGTAGAAAATATAAATACATCATAATTTTTGTTTTCCATTTTAAATTCTATTATGTTAAATATGTGGGCGCTTTTTAAAGAGCAATTTCAATGTGTTTCAAGGGCATGTTTATAATCATATCAGAGAAGTCACTGATTTTTTTTTCTTTTGAGAGAGGAAATCTAGTTTTACATGTAAAAAATGATTACACCTCCCAAATTTTATTTGGGTCAAAAGTTGCAATGTGTGCTCTCTCTCTCTGTCTTTCTCCTCAAGTCAAATCTATCTTTACCCACTTCCAATTCTTCCTCTTGAGATTAGCATAAAGGGTATATAATCCAAGCATTCCATCCATGATCTCCAACAGATAACCCATGCCATGAATATAACTGTATAATGTGAGATTTTTTTAAAATTTTCTTTATATTTGCCTTTAGTGCTCTTAATATTACAGTCCTTAAAAGTTTAATAGCATTTTGATGACCCATTTACAAGTAGGTAAGAAAAAGAGATTAATTAAAAATCACTGATTTGGGTCCTCTGTGCTACTTCACAGTTCATTTTGGAGTTCATTTGATTAATTGTCTCTTAAGTCTTTGTTTTTTAATAGAAAAATAAGTGCATATATAAAAAAGGACCTCTTTCACCACACGTAACTATAATACCACCACAATTATTAATCCTCACACCTACTTCTCTGACTGAATTATTATTCTTCCAGCTTGCTTTTCAACTATTCCTACCCTAATTGTCCCCTGATCTTGCAGGATGTCTTTTTTCCACTCCACAGTTGGAATTTTTTGAAACAAAAATCTAACTAGTTCACCTTCCTGTTTATAACAAGCCAATGTTTTCCTCCATTGCTCTTAATACAAAACACATTTCCCAACATGATCCACAAAGAAATCCCTTTATCCCATATTACCAGCTCATTTTGCCCCATACTCTACCTCTCCATCTCTGCTATCATCACACTGGCTTTTTTTCAGCCCCTTGTTCTTGCCATGCTCCCTCCAGCCATTGGTTCTACACACCGGAGGCTCTTTCTGCCTGGAATGCTCTTACCTTCCTTCCTCATTTAGTAAAACCTATTCTTCCTTCTGACCTTACCTGAGTTGTCACTTTCTCAGAGATTCCTTTGCTCATTGCCCTAACTTAGGACAGATCCCATGTGATAAACACTCTTGGTTCCATGTTCCTCTCTTTTTTTTTTTTTAATTTATAGTTGTTTTGTCTTTGGTTTAGTTTTGTTTTATTTTTTGGGGGGGTGAGGGAGAGGGAGACAGGAAGGTATAGAAGCAGATTCCCTGGTGAGCATGGAACCCAATGCAGGACTCTATCTCACAACCCTGAGATGAAATCAAGAGTCGGATGTTTAACCAACTGAGCCACCCAGACATCCCTAGTTGCAATTATTTATCAAATTCTTTGATTATTTCATTGATGTCTATTTTCCCTAGTAAAATATAAACTCTGCTAAAGCAAGGACTTTGTCTAAATTTATTCACCAATTAATCTTCAGCATTGTATCTGGCATGCAGCATGGGTGTTCTGTAAATATTTCTTGATTGAGAACACAATGAAGTTCCTTGAACTTTCTCAAGATAAGGACATTACAAAGTCTTTAACTAAAGTATCTCCTATAAAACACCCAATATGATATACTCATTCAAAATGTAACTAGAGAGGTTTCCCATAGAGTGAAATCATTTTTTAGTCTCATCTTTTCTTTGATTTTACTTGTGACATGAACATAGATGCTTTGATGATGAATGTGAATGGAGTCCCTTAATAAGAATCTGCTCTCAGATTACACATGGAAAAATAATGTAATTTCTTTTTTTAATATCATTTTCTTGCTGCTCATTAGTATTAATATGGATTACTGTACTCTAGTACCAGATAATTCAATATATCTATACTTATTTTTGGTATATTTCTGTTTTTTCTATTATGTTATTACTATGGATACTAGCAAATACTGCATTTCCTATAATACAACGAAATACTAACTCTAAAATACAATTTCATAGAAATAAACATGAAAAATCAATCTTGGTGGCAAGTTCATTTAAAGCTACATATATTATGTTTGTAGGTAAAATGATTCTGAAGTGTTGGATGAGTAATAGGAACATAAAGTGATTTGAATCTTTAGAAAACTACTAATGTAAAATACTAATGACCGATGCAAAAGACCAACTCTACATGAGAGGAACACGAGTTTACAAGTGACACGCATCGGTCTCTTACCACAGGCATCCCTGTACGTCAAGTCTTACCAGCTCAGGCTATGACTCTGCCAACACTGGAAAAGGGGGCTGGGAAAAGATAACAAAAGTATCCAAGAGCAGATTTTACCATAAAATAATGAGGGCCTCAATGAAATATTAGGATTTTAGGGTAAGAGAAGCTTAAAGGATTATCGAGTTTAAACCCATTATTTCGTACATGGGGGAAACCAAAGTTAGGGTGAAAACAAGTCATTGGTCTAAGGCCACACATCCAGTTGATGGCAGAGCCAGTACCCAAAGCCAGATCTGTTAGCACACAGCTATTTCCACTGCATTATGTGGCTTGATCACATCAGTTCTCCAAATTCTCTAAGAAACATAATCTAAGCAATACACCCCAGATCCAGACCACTTCAGTAACTGGAGAACCCACAAACATGTGTATAATAACAATAGCATGGGCCCAATCTTATTAGCCAGCAAAAACTAATAGGAACAAATAACCAGTACCCTCTGCACTCTTAGCATTCCCTAAATTTCTCAGATGCACGTAAGGAACAGTAAGAGAACATCTTTCCTCAAACATAACATCTCTGTGTCACTCAATCTCTTTCCTGAGTTAAAAACACCAATACAGGTTTTTAGGTGACAGTTTCCATCTATACATTTCTGGTAGCATTCTATCAAAAGTGGACACAGACACAGAAATTTGTAGTATAATGCTGCATCAGTGGTGTGTTCAGAAACTGGCTCTCCAAAAACACGAGATAAAATTCGAAATGCCCTTAATCTAGAGCTTGGGGACTCCTGTAAGAGAAATACTCCCAGCATGGCTGATTTCAAGCCACTGGGTCTGGAACACACCACACATGGGATTCCTGAATATTTAACAATTGATCCTAATGTACCACTCAAAGGTAGTTGCAGCACCACTGGTTGCACAGGGTCACCTAGAAATGATCAAGGTCAACACACTCTTTTAGAAGAGGAAACTGAAGCTCAAAGAAAGTAAATTAAATGATTTGCCTCAAAATCACACAGTGGCTGAGTGGGTTTTAATGCACCGGATTCTACCTCAACTATCTTCATAAACTAACTTTATAAGTTTTATGTATTAGAAATAGTCAGTGGTCTCCATGTTATTGAAGAGAGAAACAGCAACTATACCAGAGAGCCTGTTATAAATGCATATCCTTGGTCTCCACCCCAAGCCTGGTAATCATTATTGCTTGGGCCCAGAAATCTGTGCTTCAGCAAGCTCTCTGAGTAGTACAGAGCAAGAAAAAATATCCTCCTTAAGCCCATCAAGATTTTTTATAAATGAGATTCCAATACAAGTCAGAGATAATAGCTACCCTTTTTCCTATCAGCATCCATTAAGAGGTACTTCCTCGGAAGCTTTTAACATAAAGTCCACAGTCTTTCACATTTTCAAAAGTCCTTACTTTTCAAAACAGTTTAGGTTTTTCTAACAACCACAATAAGAAAAAGTTGAATTATTTACCTTTAAGTCCAGACCCAACCTTTCACAGACCAAAACCTAACATATACTTATATGCCTTAGTCCTGGCACATTCCTTTTGTTTAAATAACTACTTTTAAGTAAATATTTATTTTCCCAAGTTTTGCCCTACCTCCTTCACAAATCAAGGTAGTCAGTGGCAATAGCCCCTCCTCCCCCGCCCACTGCAATCCACATTTATTATTTTGTCAATTGATTATAGAGTTATGTATTTGTGTTTTGGTTTATCAGTCACTTCCTGGTGTTTTGATATTTGTTCCCAATCTCAAAATCCAGAACAAAGACAAATAAATACTGTCTACTTTGTTTTCCTCTTTCAGTATTTTAGAGGTTGGAAAATTTACAAAATAAATATCCTTTCAACCTTCTTGTGAAAGCATTGCAAAAGAGAAGAAGAAAAATTGAGTAATAGTTTCCCCAGATTGAAAAATACCCAGTAAGGCATAGTCAAGTGACGAATAACTACACTGATATTGCTTTAAAAATAATCAGACAGCAATCTAAAAATACAGGTCCATGAGTCTTAATTCATTATCCATTATTAATTTCATTTGAAGGGCAGACCTAAATATGTATACTGTATTTGCACAGAACTAAGAGAGTTAATAACCTAAGTGTTGGTAGAGAAGAGATTAACAAAACATTTCCGAAGGGCGTTTAATCACTACCGTATTCCCTAGCAAACCCAAAACTACTTGCTGAGTATGGTTCTTCGCCTTGGTGGGAAATAGCTTCACTGGAGGTGGAAGGAGATCTTTTCAAGGAAAGCGGAGTATCAGTTTTATGATTCCCCAATTACCTGGTCCTGGCTGAACTTATATTTACCAAGAACTGGCCAGAAAAACTTAGCAACAGGGGAGGTCATCATCCTGAAATCTACCACTTTGAAATTTTTGAGATTCCCGTTGCTAACACTTCTGCCAAAAAACAGCTACCTTTACGAGCTTCGTCCTTGATTCCGCCAGCCACGCTGGGTTTGAAGGGCCAACTAATGTTTTCTTAGGGGTCTTTTTGGTCAATACTTGCATATTTGCCACAGTCCCAGGTATGCCTGCTCAGGCACCTCCCCTCCCCCAACAAAAAGTACACAAATCCCCGTAGAGCTTGACTTCGAGCTCCAATTTAAGTCCCACTTAGAGGAGTCTTCCTCACGGAGGCACTAATAAAGGCGCACATGGAGCGCAAACCCGAGTCCTGGGGGGCCGGAGCGCACAGTAGCCAGCGTGCGGGTGAGAAACGGCGCGGGGAGCAGAGGGGCACTTACGGTTGGCACAGCTTGATTAGGTCCTGGTCAGTGGTGCCCGGAGGAAGGCCTCGAATGTACAGGTTGGTTTTACTCAACTGCTCCCCGCTGCTGTTGCTGCTGCTGTTGTTGCTGCTGCTGTTTGTGCTGGGGCTGGGAGGAGCCATGGGGTGGGGAGCTGGTGCATAGGACTGCTGGAAACAGAAAAGGCTGTTACTGGAAAAACAGAACCAGTACGGACTCACAGGCCGGCACCGCACCTCGAAAGCAAGACAAGTTTCTCGGCCCCTTCTGACCCACTCATGCGCACACATCTTTATATCCCCGCCCTATGTACTTCTGAGAACATCACTTGCTCCCCCACCCTGGACCTGCATTTGGATCAATGTGAGTTAGCCATAAATGGGACAAAAAGAAGGTCCCAGGCGCTCCTGCCAGTGCATATGGCTTCTGAGCTAGTCCGCTGTGATTCTCCTTAGACCTATAAAGTAGCTGGTAACTCCCTCCGGGTGAGAAGACCGTACTTCCTTCACTCTTGGCACCAAATCCCTGCTCCTTGCTCCCTTCAACAGCGGCACATCTTCGCCTTGTCTCTCTTCTTTGTTCCCTCCTTCTCTCCAACAAACAACAAAACACAGAAAGATACACTTCCTCCTATTATCGTCTTCACCATCTTCTCCAACATAATTCCTGATACATAGAAATCACTCTATAAACAGCGAATTTATCAGTGAATGAAGGAATAGATGAATCTATCTTACCTCTTTCTCCTACTCCCAAATCTGCTTCTTGGTGGTGAACAACCTTTGTTTGCAATACTGAGTCGTCAATCTCTCACTACAGTCAAGATTCCCTTTAATTTACTCTAAGGTCTCAGTCTAGGTAGCGTTGTCCACTTGGAGGGGATAGTCTTTGCTGTGGGACCCTTCAGGTTCATTATTTTGTACATCCTCCATTGTTCATTGCAGGATAGTAACAACGTCCTTGTCCTTTATTCACCAGATTCTAGTAGAGCCCATCCTCCAGTTGTGACCACCAAAAATGTCTCCGCACACTGCCAAGTGTCCCCTGACAGGGGTAGTGGGGAATCTCCCCTGGCAGAGAACTACTGACTACTGACCTAACCTGTCAAACTAGTTTATTTAAAAAAAAAAAAAAAAAAAAGATAAAATGACCCCCAGCAAATTAGGGTTTACAATATGAGGGTCTTTATAACTCTACATGCCAGAATTAGTAGATAAATTACTCATTATGCATTATTTCTTTGTCCCGTAGGCAAATCTTCAGAAGTTCTAAAATTACACTGACTCTCTGGGTTTGTATCCTGCTGTGTCTTTTACCAGCTGTGTGACCTTTGGATGGTGCCTTAACTTCTCTGAGACTCAACATTCCCATTAATATGAGGAGATAAAAATACTCTCAATAGTATGTCATAGGGTGTCTATGAAAATTCAATGAGCTAATGTAAACAAAGTGATTTCTGGAAATTAGTAATGCACAATAAATATTAGCAATAATAAAAATGCAAGAATAATAATAATGGTAATCATATAGTTCTTATTGGTGTTGCTAGTGATATTAATCTATATAACTATCCCAGATATTCTCCATCATAACAATGCCACCTAAAGGCACAATGAACACATCTGTCAAGATTCCAGTGGGGAAAGGTTTAGCCAAGTTTTAACCAGCAGACACATTAGCTGTTTTATCAGGGATGGAAGGTGCATACTTATCAAACTGCAAATAGGTGCTTAATAAATACTTAGGCTATATTGTATACAATAAATAAGTGAATGAATACAACACTTAGCCCACAGTAACAAGAAACCAAGTTTTAGCACTATCCAGCCCTGTTCCTTGCTATTAGAGTCTGTTTTACACCTTCCAGAATTACCAGATTTGTCCTAGTCTATATTTCCAACTGGCTATGACAAAGCCTCTTAGACACAGTCTGTCAAATGAAACTCATTATCTCTGCTTTCTCATCTCCCAATTCCCTATCCCAGCCACCTGGCCCAACAACCCCACTTCTTTTGGTCTTGCTGGCATTCATCAATCAACCCCCATGCTAGAAGATTCAGTATTAGCTTCTTCTTTTTACAACTCAAAATAAAGTCAGCTACCAAAATCTCTGACAGGTTGTTAGAAGTTTCCTTGTCTTTGAATTCCCACAGCAGATCTACCAGATCTACCATCTGAACCCTGTTCCTCTGGCTCTCCTCTTAGGGAGGAAAGTGAGGAAGAGCTGAAGACAGAATGGTCGCATGCAAATGCAAACTGGTCAGGAGTGTCCTGGGCAGTTTCTTTAAGGAATGGGGAGGGGGACAACAGACATGAGAGGAGCAAAATCTGGAGCCTCCTTCTTAAGATAACCACTCCTCAACCATTTTTTAGGTATTACCTCATTTGTTACCAATATTTTTAATGTGGAATTTTACAACAAATTACACAGGAGAATTTTCAGTCCCCACTGTTTGAATAAAATGAAATACATCCATTGTCTTTTGGACTTTAATAGCTCCATAAAGCTGCATGAAGTTTCTTGGCTGGTGTGAAAAGTTATTCCTCCTTATCTAAGAATTCCGTTTCGCGGTGCCTGGGTGGCTCAGTCAGTTAAGCATCAGACTCTTGATTCCTGCTCAGGTCATGATCTCGGGGTCTTGGAGTAGAGCCCTGGGTGGGGTTTTGAGTTCAGCACTGGGTCTGCTTATCATTCCCCTCTGCTTCTCCCCTCGCCCCATCCCACTTTTGTGCATATGTGCTCTCTCACTCAAGTAAATAAATAAAATCTTAAAAAAAAAAAAAAAAGAATTCCATTTCACTCCTTGGATGCCTTGTGACACTTAAGCTCCTATCTCTTTACAAGTCCTGCACTTAGTAGGAGTTCAACACATCGTTGCTAAAGCAGCTTCCTGGTCTCTGTATCTCCCAATGGGACAGATGGGATTTATCTTTTATTTCCATTATGTGCTTTATTTTCTTAAATTTCCCAGGGCTTTTAAAAAGCTGTTTGTTTCCACTTTCACCTCCCCTCTCTCTAAATTCTTTGAATTCCATTCTGTACTCAGACTTCTTTTAAAATGAGGCTTTGTTTAAAGCAGCTTTTCCCATTGCATAGCTTTTAAAACTACCAGGGAGCCAAAAAAAAAAAAAAAAAAAAAAAAAAAAAAAAAAAAAAAAAAAAAAAAAAAAAAAAAAAGAAAGAAGAAGAAGAAGAAGTCTTCAGCTTTGTGTATCATAGATCTGATAGACCAGCGACCAGCACAGACTGAGTCCCTGAGTGATCAAAAAAGAAAGCGTCTTCTACAGGCTATTCAATGTTTGTTTACTTAGTTCTCCCCCCACCACTCTCCCGGGGTCCTTGTAAGCATTTCCATAGCCAGAAATACCATTTAGTAAATTGCATGGTACCTAAAACAATAAATAGGTCCTCCAAAGTGCCCCATGTATTCACCAGGATAAAATAAATAAATTAACAAAACAGTCAAAAGCAAATCAAAGTTGTGATGACCACAGGGAACTTGTATGTGTGGGAATGAGGTATGTAATTTATAAGTAGAGGTAGTAGCAGCAGGCTCTTGCAGAGAAATGATGTATTCCAAAAGCACTTTGAAAAAAAAAATACAGTCAAAAGGGTTTTCTACATCATATTCTTATTTGTGAGTTCTAGAAGTTCTGCAGAAATAGGTAGACTTTTCCAGTGTCATTGAGCAAACCAACCCACAGATTTTAAGACCCAGTGCCCATGTCTCGCTAATCCTTAATATTTCATTCATCCTTTGATGATATATGGAATGATTCAAGTAGCAGTCTGCATTGTAAATCATTCTTTGCTATTAAGAATTATAAATCCCCTCCTCTCCACCCACTTTCCAAACACACATCCTTTAATCAACAAAACATTGGCAGAAGGTTCCTGGGACGTCTGACAAATGCAAAGGCCTCAGTGAATTAATCTGCGGAAAGCAAAAAGCAATGTTGTATGTTCTGGTGCCAAAGACAAATCACCAAACTACAGCATCTCAAAAAAAAGAAAAAAAAAAGAGCAATAATCTTTAGAGGTTAATGGGTCACAGAACCACTTTCCTAATTAAAAGTGGCTCTGATTCCTTTCTCAATTCTTTTGTCTTCAGATGGATTTGGGATTTTATCACTGATTCGCTTTTGAATCATTTCAAGGCTCTAAGGAAGAATTTTTTTTTTTTTTAAGATTCCATTTATTTGACAGAGAGAAACACAGACAGAGAGGGAACACAAGCAGACGGACCGAGAGAGGGAGAAGCAGGCCCCCCCCGCCGAGCAGGGAGCCCGATGTGGGACTCGATCCCAGGCCTCCGGGATCATGACCTGAGCTGAAGGCAGTCGCTCAACCAACTGAGCCACCCAGGCGCCCCTCTAAGGAAGAAATTTTAAAATGTTAGGAACCCAAAGAATTTCTTTTCCCTCAGATAAAACTGACTTTGCTATATTGCTCAAAGTCACACTTTATCAATCCTATTCAGGAACAGTGAGGACTTAGAGTGGGGGGTACCGAGCACCAAGCACCGAGCACCGACGGTACTGCTAGGTTGTAGCAGGGCACAGAGCTGCTATGAATTTGCAGCGTCAGCTGGGCTAGAACCGGTTCAAATGCACATTTTCAGAAGGGGCCTTCAGATGGCACTCGATTGAAAGAGGGAGATCAGATTTCTCTTGAACCTGCACATGCTTGGTAAGTACGCAGATTTCCCTCAGATGTTTATTCACCGCTGGGAAGGTCTGTTAGGTGTCACGGGCTCGGGCTGAAAGCCCTCTGATCCACATGTTGGGGCCACCACATCAGTGGATCAGGGCCAGTGTCCGCTTTGGGAAATTAAATAAAATGTCTTGACATCCATTTTGGAAGACAATGATTCTAATAATTACAGGGAGCATTTGCGGTGTGCTTCCTAAGCATTTTATGGAACAGCCCAATGAGGCAAATAATATGCTCTCATTCACAAGTGGGAAAACAAACAGAAGCACCAAATGGGCAGATGTCCTTCTCAAGGTCATGCAGCCGGAGCCCCAATTTCAACCTAGGAAATTTGACTCCAGAAGCCACGAAATCCCCCCTCCGCATTCTAGAACTTCACCTATTAATGACATGGGCACTGATAAACGCAACAGCTTTCTGACTGTGAACTTGAGAGGATGACACTGACAGAGGTTCTGGTGCATCCAAGTACAAAGTGGAGCCAAAGAAGGAGGAGGAGAAACAGCATACAGTTAAAATGAAGGTTAATAAGCCTTTTCCTCTATCAGAATTTAAATGAAGTCTATTTTAAAATTTAATTTTGAAGGGGAAGTGACCATCAGAAGCAAGCAGGTTACAAGTTTTTCAAATAATGTCAAACAAGTGCGTTCATTTGTCAAGATTCATGGTGTGTTATTTGATAACAGGAAAATGAACTGGCTTGTAGATCACCCTAAACAGCAGATTCATTTAGTGTGCTTTGTTAATGTGCCTCATTTTTCAAGTTTGAAAAGTGAATCAACCGGCTCCTCCTACATTCTTATAAAATGTGTGATGTGTGTGTGTAGGGCTGGAGGGAGGATTGTTGTGTTTTTTAACCCCTGTGTGTTTCGGAGGTAAATTGGACGTGAAGAATATGAGTCATAGTTTTGTTTGTTTTCCCTTTTTTGTGTGTTTTAAGAGAAAGCATTTGATGTGCCCGACAAATGCTGCTCACATATCAATAGGGTAAGCAAAGCATTAAAAATCATCTTTCATGCAGCGTCAAACATAGTAGATGAAAAAAAGGCAGGGCTGTAATACACATACAATAGCTAGTTCATTGGAAACCGGAGTTCTCAAACGTCACTATTGACATTTTGGATAAGATATTTCTTTGTTGTGGGGGGCTGCCCTATGCATTGTAGGATATTTAACAGCACCCCTCTCCTTTATTGTTAGATGACAGGTGCACTACCCTCCCCCCAAGTTATGGTCACCAGAAATGTTTCCAGATATTGTCAAATGCCCCCTCGGGGGGTAAGAGTGCTCAACGGCCTACAACCTACTTCACTGAAAAACGCCCTCACCCACCAATGTTCAACTTCTTACCCCTAAGTATATATGGTGCTCACCTTCCCATGTCTCTAGCCTCTGTAACTAAGATGTTGGTATGCCAAATATCATCTGCAGCAGACCAGGTCTGAAACATACTTCTTCCTCTTATTGAAAACATAACTCTTTTACAAAGAGAACTTTAAATATTTTTTGCATGCAGTTCCCTTTGGCTGGGAATCACAGGACCTCGATGCCAAACTGCAGTCAATTCTATTCCCAGCATCTGGTTGCTGGCAGGATCCTGAGGCATTTGGTCTGGTGGTTTTTTTGGAGTAGCCTTGGACTCCATCACACAGCAGTCTGTTTTGCGGATGGTCTCCCCAATTTGTTTTTATTCATCTCCATTGCAATAGAATTTGTAGTCTTTTATCCACTCAAGGGTAAAGCCCTGGATAAAGTCTCCCATGGGACTGACATGCCAAGTCTTTTACTATCCAAAAATGAATACAAACCACATTCCTGTCTTAAATCATACATTATTTAACCTGCACGTACACATGCAATCCGTTGCTCGGTGGATAACACTGCTGCAAGTTATTGAATTCCTCTCCCAGACAGTATAATTTCCACATAACCTTGCTTCTGCAGACCTCTCCTCTAGTGTGAACACAATACGAGCAAGTAGACATGGCAAGAACTGTCGCAGTCACTGGAGTGCCTGTGATAGCCTCAAATGAGGATGCGTACAAATATTGTCCATGCGAGCAAGAATAAATGCAGCTAAATGAATATCCAAAGCAAGATGTGTGATTTTAGCCATGGTTGCCTGAACCACATATATGATAGTTTGCAATTTTATGCTAGGCAATGGCCCCTTCGTTATCTAGAATATGACTATAGAAAACAATCGTTTCAATTACACCTTTTATAATAGAGTTTGGTGAAAACCTGCCCCTCTTCTCTTTTCCTGCCAAAAGATGAGATATGGAAATGAGTAATAAAGGACAAGACGCCTCACAAAAAGCAATCACTTGCACATTTCTGTCAATGGGTCTTGGTAATCGCCACTCTCAAGAGTGGTAGCCTAGTGTTTAAGGTCTCCATACTGCCCTCCAGCAATCCTGCTCAACCACTAACTAGGCACTTAAACCTCTAGTCACGAAGAAAATAGGAATTGCAATGATCTCATCTCATAAGACTGTTATGAGGCTTTAATTGATAAATTACATATAAAATATTTAGCACAGTGCCCAGTACTCAATAAATACTTGTTGCTCTTATTATTTTCATCAGTGTCATCATGATGCAGATCCTTAAAAGAAACACTACTCTCTCAAACCCAGTTGGAATAATGTACTTTGGGGGGATGCTATAAAAGTCAATTGCTTATTTTTTTAAAGCATGGGAAACATTATTATTGAGATGAAACTATGTCACTAGAAGGGTGCTTTGTCATTTTCATCAAGAATCAAAAAGTATTAACTGAGCACACTGATGAAACAATCACTGTGGATTGAAGGACTAATTAGTTTCAAGGTATTTACAAATCACTACTGAGGTTTTATTAAAATTCTGTTAGGATGAGATTCACTTTTGCAGTAAATATTAGTTTTTAAAAACCTCAACAGATTGCATCATCACACATTGCTTCGTGTTATTTACAAATAGGATTAATCTAAAGTCATTGAATTCCACTCAGAGGTTTGGATATTAAATGACATTTTAAAATTCATGGTACTTGGAAACACAAGTAAACTAGTTATTGTTCATTTCAAGCACCTATAAACCAATTTCATTAACAAATTTACAAGCTAGAGAAGAGTGGCTGCAATAAATGGTGCCAATGGCCTTTTATAAAGATTGCTCAGCTCTCCAAACATCGATGACATCTGGCCTTTGCTCCCATCCATCTTTTAATCTGACCAACTCTTGATCTCTTTAAGGAAAAATAAGCAAAATTAAAATACATTTCAAAATTTGAGGAATTTAGGGCATTTGTTTAAAGTTCAAGTCTACACTTAGAAAATAACCCCAGTAGCTCATGATTCCAATAGCAATAAGGATTGATTCCTCATGCAAAGAAAAAAAAAAATGAGCCAATTGGCAACCAAGGTAAAGATTACAATGTCATCTATGCTCCGAACAGTAATTGTTAGAATTCCTCAGAAATCAAAAGTGACTATAATCCCAGGATGGGCCCTATGTTCTCTTTGTCCCAGGTATATCTCCAAGATCAACTCAAATACTTGCTTTTGTAGTGGGCTAGAATCACTGGGAAAAAATTGAAAACCCAAAACAGGTCACCATAACTTCTTGTAGAGATCTCTGGGGGAGCCAACAGTCAGTATCTCAAATCTAAATGCAAATCGGAGATAAAGAGGAAATCTTACAAAGAGTCAAACAATTGTACTTGAAACACATTCTTATACCTTTTATGTTTACTTAATTATTTTAGTTTAGGTTTTTTTCCCCATAATCTCTATTTTGACTTGTTTCCTATTTTTTGTAATGCTCTATGTTTTCTAATCCAATAATCTGTTCCCCAAAAACTATAATCAGTAATATTATCAATAATTAGTTGCCCCCATTTTATGATGTATGCTACCCTAAATAGAATGAAGACCAGTAGGTGCAGCTTCAGGGAACCACCATAAAATATGTTGCCCCAGCACTTTATTACGACCAAATGAACACTTGGAAAGTTTTCTTCTTCAGCCATGAAAACAGATACAATGAGCCATTCCCACTCAATTGACTAATTTCCATATTAACCAATAGTATTACTGACTTGGTCACTAGTAGCTGATGGATGATAGATATGAAGCATTTTGTTTCAAACCATGTATAACAAAAATTACTACCAATAATGGAAGGCCAACCAGAGCACCAAATGGTATAAAGGCTTTGATACACTAAATGGTTCTGTCCAATTAGACCAGAATTTGCTTTTTCTGAAAGTAAATCTATGTTGACTTAGGAGAATTGTGATAATAGCATAAAGAGCAAGTGCTGTAAAATCTGATTTCTTTACCGAAGCTTTCATTCCACATCCATGATGTCTCTCCAGCCCCCATGTAACACAAGTAAACTAGTTATTGTTTTGCTTTACTTCCAGTGCTGGTTCACCTCTCCTGCGACACCACAGTGACATCTGAATTTGTCCCTTATTTTGCCTTCCTCCCTTCACTTGGAAAGCCTAGGCTGTATTCTTATGCCTTATGACTCTAAAGTGTATCCTACAAACTGGGTACTTTTAAGAGCAAAAGAGGGAGACATTGATAATTATATCAGGACAGAAAATATAGACTGTCCAAAGAAACTTGGAACATATGACCATCCCATGATTATTTTCTATTTATCTAAATCTCACACATTCCTCTGGAGTCACCTAAAGTTTCACTTCATATTGTAGCATTATACTTCTATTATTTAAACCTATTTTATTTACCCCTCTTTTTTAGCTTCTAGTAATTAAATATCCACAAAAGGTTATAAAATAATTAACAATAATAGCCATGATTAATGTTCATTGAACATACATTATATGCCAGGCATTATCCTAAGAATTTTCTATTGATTTATTTGGATGCTCTCAGAACTGTTGGAGGTAGCTATTATGACTTCCCCAATAATGAAGATGAGAATACAGAGATTCGAGGAGTTTAAATGACTCTTAGAGGTTGTTCAGCTACTCTATGACAAATTCAGAACGCAAAGTGAGGCAGTCTTCACTCCAGTTAATTCTAGATTGAATTCTAAGTATGTACAGTCCAAGATGGTAGCTACTAGTTAGTTACACATAGCTATTTTGATTTAAATATAATTGATATAAATTAATTAAAATTAAAAGTTCAGTTCCTCAGTCACGCTAGCCATGTTTCAAATGTTCAAAAGCACATGGCTATTAACTGCTATTTTGGACAGGAAGACACAGAACGTCTGCACCATGATACAGAGTTCTACCGAACAGAACTGATGCATGCCATTCCTACAGATAAAAGGTATCACTCTCCCCAGACTATACTACAACTGCAGGACTTAAATGTCCTGAGCAGAATAATAGTCATGATCTCTATGCTGTCATCCATAGGGCTTTGTTAAGTGCAATTAATGTCCTTTCAGTAGAGACCATATTTAAATGTTTTCTTCTTCTGGAATAGGTCTAGATTTTGGCATATAAAGTCTCTCTTTCAACTAAGCCACAAGTGGAAATTTTTAAAAGCAATCTCCAGAAAGTAAAATATAATCTGTGAGAAGCACAAGATGTATTTTACTTGTTCTTAATCAAAACCAAAGTCTCACCTGTCTTTTAAAGTTTCTTCATACCAAGAGCAAGAGAGATAAACTGCTGGTATAGAATGGATGTCTCTGTCTTGGGCAGGCAAGCTTCCGGCCCAGGAGGAAACTCTGCATTTTCAGTGCATCATCTACTCTACCCAGAAGAAGAGCAACCTGACTTCCCACTTATTATATGCTATTCTACCAATCTTATTTCCCTCTGAACTGAACCAAGGCAAAAAAGAGAAGGCTTTCTTAGAATGAACTACAGAGGCAATTCAGCAAATTCATAAACAATAACCTATATTCCATGACATAAGATAGTTATGTTGTTTTATTAGCCAATTCATTCATATTTTATTGATGTAGCAAAATTAAATGTAAGCAGAGTCTATGCCTCAAAAGTCCTGAATCTGAGAAATTTGGACTATAAAACACAATAATTTCCTCAAGAAGACAATGTCAGGACACAGATCAAAAATGCAACAACAATTAATACATGCAAAATAATTGCTTCATTATAAAAACTGGAAGGATCACTTGCGCAGATAATTTTCTGTGAATATATTTTCAACATTCATTGTGTTTTCAGCCGTGAGATGATAACTATGAGAATAAATTGATGTTCAAGTTCAACAAAAAATGATCTGATAATAAAATGAATATTAGGCATTTTATACTAACTTATTAAAATTTTTAAATCAGAAACTTATATTTATACCTTCAAACTTCTATTTGTAAGCCTCTATGAAATCTCCTATTGTACCTTAAAGAATATTCAAAATAGTATATACACATCGAATTTCTAGTGCATCCTCTTTGTTGTAGAATTATTGGAGATATTTTTTGCCCAGTGATATGCTCCATAATCAAGGCAACAAACTATCTCTAAAAAGACAGCACTGCTTTTCCTTCTCCAAATTACTTCTGTTCTTTTTAAATAAGTGACTGGCGCTTCAAAGATTGGCAAATAAAGGACATTTGTTCTCTGATTGGTAGACTATACAAAGACTCAAGAAAAAGGAAATATTATTATTATTATTATTATTGCATGGTGACTAAAAGCATAAATGCTGAAGCAACACCACCCAAATTCAAATCCTGCTCTACCACTGTCTGTACGGCTTTAGGCAGGTTACCTAAATTCTTCTGCCTCAGTCTCCTGCTCTGTGAAACTGGGCATAATAACTACCTCTGAAGATTGTGAGACATTTCAAATGAATAATTATGTGCAAAGCATGGAGAATAAAGACGGGAACACAATAAGCCCTCTATGATTGCTTGCTATTATTATTACATAAATCCTAAAGCATTTTACAATATCGTTGTTATCATGAACAATAGTGTTCTTTTGAGTAAGAGGAGTATTGGTTGGTCTGTTTAATGATCTAGCAAACTCTGGTTTGCCGAGTGTAAACTCTTACAATCCAAAATCCATTGATGCTTGTCAAACTGAAATTCTCTAGATTAGTCATCAAGAAATGTCATTCTTTGATGAGATTTTAGGCTCAGTTAGTACCATTTTTGCTAGTGATACCGATTACCTTCAGATAAAATGATGAGAAAACTTAGAAGAATTTTTTAAGATAAATATAAACTTTCACAAGGGAAGTCATTCTTAGAATACACAAATTCTAGGAAAACACCTACCAACTGTGAAAGTACTCATTAAAATAAGGTATATCTTACTGCCAGTGGAAAAAGCTTAGATCAGTTAAATAACACACTAACTGCTAAAGGTTCATGCACTTAACTGAAAGGACTTTTATATACAAAAAATAAGCTATACTAATTTCATAGCTTCTCATTCTAAAAATAATTGGGTTTTTAAAAATGGTTGCCTTGAAAGGATATTTTATAAGTAAACAATTACTTAAACTGTTTATTTCAGTTTATCTCCCTAATTTCTGGTATGTTGTATGATATGTGTCCTAGAGTAATTGTAACAAATAGTCTATACTATAAAATTGGGTTGGCCATACATGTATACATTCCAAAGTGCTTATGACACACCTACAATATTCCAGAACATTATTTTATTTCAGTTTGTTTCAGTTTGGAGAATTCTACATAAACTGCAGCCAACAGAGATAGAAGTCTTTTAGGTATAATTGCTAAAAAGAGTTTTCCAAGAGTGACTATTCCTTTGCCTCCTCAAGAGAAGACTCAGAGTTTGCTCTATTCAGTAGAAGTCACAATTGGCTGGAGTGGGGGATCAAAACAGAAAACCAACTCAGAATTACTGCTACTATTCCAGCTCTGTGATGAAAAAAAAAGTTCCAGTATATAACTGTGTTGATTTCTGAAATGTAAATACTCCTACAGGGTGGGTTTTCATCTACTAAGAGTTGAACAACTAGCTCACAAAATTTCTGAGAGTTTAGTGACCAGCTCTCACGCACAGGACTAGCGACCTCCGTCACCCCATTACATCGAAAAATGGGTGTGACCATAGTTGAAATGCTATTTAATGGCCTGACATCCCAGAAGATATAAACAAAGAAAAGAGTTTATATGTCTGAGTAGGAAGGAAGGTAGGAGTAAACTGGGAAAGCAGAATACGAATTTTTTGATGTCTCCGTCTCAGTTGCTGTGTCCGGAGGACACCTTGAGAGAATGTGGAATGTGTACATTGACTTAGGAAATCTTCATGATCTAATGGAGGGACAGGACAGGAAACAGAACTTCCTGAAGAAAGATGGGACTCAAAGAGAACCATTGTATTCATTAGCCAACAGAGAACTTCTTAAAAGAAAGTAACTTTATGTTGTTATTCCTTGAGGTACAAACACTCAGGATCTACTTTAAAATTAAACTCATTGAGGACAGAACATTAACACCATGGATTTGATCATATCTTAAGTAGAATCAAAACAGAGACAACCAAAATTTAACTATGATAGCATCCATCAGCAAAGCAAAAAGTACAGCATTAACTACTGGAGTAATAATAAAAGCTGTCTCCTTGAAATCATGGTCTCAATAGTTCTATAGGCATTGTTCAATTCAGGAAATGGGTTAATGAACAACTTGTGGAGTTAAACATTTTAATAAGCTAACTTTACATATTAAATTTTATGTATATATGATAAAACAAGTATGTATCCCATCACCCTTTCTACTTACGGCCAACATCATACAGAACCCAAAATTTTGGCTGATAATGGAAAAACAACTTGTTCCAGTTTAAAAAATATGTACAATGTAGCAAAGGCTAGAATTACAGCTCCTCATAGACTTGCAAATGAAACAAATTTTTGTTTGTTTGTTTCTCTACATAGACTTCTTAAACCTGCTGGCTTAAAGAATTTCCATCTAGAATTTTGACTTGAAGGAGGGATCGAATTAGAGAAAAGTTCTATTATACAAAGAAAGACCAAAACCTTCTAATTTTCAGATAGCCAATACAAATTTAATCCATACTACAACATGTGTAAAACAGAACTTAGAATTTATCATCTAAATTCAACACTAACATAAAACTAAATATTATTATGAGAAAATATTTTGAAAGATAAAATATCCAGAGACACTTATTCCTTAAAGTCCCAAAGAAATAAAATTAGAGAAAACTGTTGAGGTAGTTAACAGGGAAGCATAGAGTTCTCAGTACATATAACTGCAGGATAGAAAGCCAAAGGAAGATAGAGAAATTTGGTATGCACCAAAATGTGGTCTATATTGACATCTACTATAAAATATAAGAGACCAGGGGCACCTGGGTGGCTCAGTCACTTAAGCATGTGACTCTTGATTTCAGCTCAGGTCATGATCTCAGAGTTGTGAAACTGAGCCCCACATTGGGCGCTCGCTCTCTCTCTCTCTCTCTCTCTCTCTCTCTCAAAAACAAAAACAAAAAATGAAAACAAAAAACAAAAAATACAATACAAGAGAACACAGTGCCTCTGTTCAAGGCTAATTCTTTTTTTTTTTTTAAGATTTTATTTATTTATTTGACAGAGACAGAGATCACAAATAGGCAGAGAGGCAGGCAGAGAGAGGAGGAAGCACACTCCCTGCTGAGCAGAGAGCCCGATGCGGGCCTCAATCCCAGGACCCTGAGATCATGACTTGAGCTGAAGGCAGAGGCTTTAACCTTAACACTGAGCCACCCAGACGCACCTCCAAGGCTAATTCCTAAGAGAATATATGTCTCTTTTATTGTAACCTATGCTCTTCATAATAAGTAAAGCACAACATATTTTGGTACTCAGAGTGATTATTTTAAGTATAGGAATAAAGAGAGCTGCAAAATGGTCAAATTTTATAACCAGTGTTCTCAAAGGTAATAAATGGAATTAATTTCATTGCTTTTTCATACAGTTTCTAGAAACCAGTAATAATAGAGATAGGGACTAATAACATAGAACTTCTTCTACCAGAGTGGTGACTTTTACTCAAATGGATTATGATCTATCAGTAAACTCATATTTAAGACATTTTTTTTTTGCCATGGGGCTATTATTTATTCAGTGAAAACGGGGATCCACTGGTGTTATGTTCTTTTTTTGGGAGGGTGTTATGTTCTGACTACAGCAGAAGGTAAAGATTCCCAAAACACAGACTTTATAACACGTGGTAGAACTCCTTCTTAATATCCAATACCCCAAAATAGACATAAAGAAGCACGGGATTCTAGCACAGCTACCTCTGGCTAGAGTATTATAATATTCTAAAACATTGACTGTCGACAAATTCTGAGGTTGGCTAAGCTATGTGCAAAGACACATTTTGGTTTACTTATGGGATTCCACCAGTCATTAATTTAATCAATCAACACCAAGGTTTCAGGCAAAGCCAGTTATTGTCATATGTTAGCAATCTGAGACAGACAGATAGATACATCTCTTATCTTAGTCACTGTTTCTACTGTGGACACAACCTTCAATCCTATGTAAAGACAGAGATAATGACCTCCACCCCACCCCCCAAAAAAAACACCCACACATTTTGCACTTGCTTTTTCTTGATTAAAAGGATGCAAATGGCATGATTCAATGTGTTCCATTTACTTTGAGCTACTTATCTCACCCTGGCAGGTCGAATAAAGATATGACTTGTTTATGAACTGAATGAAAATAAAGATTATGTTTGTAGCTGATGTGCCAATTCTTGTGACCAATCAATATCCTTATATCTTCTCTCTACCTGATCTTACAGATTATCTGTTACTGAAGACACAGAGAAATTGGGAAAATTAGGAAATTATCACTGACATTCCAATTTTGTTCAGGATATATACTTAAATTTCACTGGGTGGTGTTCTATGAACTAGAACACATCTTACTACATGTTCCCTTATAAAACTGAATAAAAATTATTATTTAGCATTTGTTTTGCTGGCAATGGAGTATTGATATTGACAGTCAATTCTTCTCCATTGGCAGTAATGCAAGAGCCCTTGTTTACTTCTGAAAATATTTTTCTGAATGAAACTAGTTATAATTCCTGAAACTCTCCAAATAGAGCAAGCTTACATATCAACATCTTCCTGACTTTGGTATATAGTCTACTGTGATTTGGCTTTGAACCACACATCTCTGATTTAAAATACTTTCCAAGTTATACTTAAATATATTACTCAAATTCTGTGCTATGCAGAAAATGTAACATTCTTTTTATTTTTTCATTACTTAACCTTTTAGAGTGGGGAGGGGCAGAGGGAGAGAGAGAATCTTAACCAGGGTCCACATCGAGCACAGAGCCTGACTCAGGGCTCAATCTTGCGACCTCCAGATCATGACCTGAACTGAAATCAAGAACCAGATGCTTAACTCACTAAGCCATGCAGGTGCCCCCTATTTTTCAATTGAAGTATAGCTGATACACCATATTACATTAGTTTCAGGCATAAGAATCATTCTTTTTGTCTGGAATTTTTGTATGGGATTTTAGGGAAGACGATTGTATTACACTAATATATAAGCCACTGAGATATATTCCCTAATTGTAATAATTAGAGAATTAAAATATTATACATTTTTAAAATATTATAAAATTATAATATCAAATGACTAAAGATAAAAAGTCTGAACGCCATGAAAGTTGAAAGCAACAGATGCTTTCTTGGTCTGACAGCTGCTGTAACAAAGTATAAATGACAGAATTTTTTTTTGCACAGTTTTATTTTTAAGATTATTTATTTATTTATTTAACGAACAGACACAGCAGGAGAGGGAACACAAGCAGGGGGAGTGAGAGAGGGAGAAGCAGGCTTCCTGCTGAGCAGGGAGCCTGATGCGGGGCTCCATCCCAGGACCCAGGGATCATGACCTGAGCCAAAGGCAGACGCTTAACCAACTGAGCCACCCAGGTGCCCCATATTTTGCACAGTGTTGAAGGTTGGAAGTCTGAGACTAGGGGGTCAGTGTGGCCAGGTAAGGTTACTGCCTTGCAGCTCCCAGATTTCTCACTGTATTTTCACATGATGGAAGGGACAAGGGGGCTCTGTGTGGGTTCTATTTTATAACAACACTCTTCTCTTTCATAAGGGCTCCACCTTCACCATCTGAGCATCTCCCAAGGTGTTATCACACTGGCCATTAGGATTTCAACACATGCTCAGGGAACACAAACATTCAGACTGCATAAGATGCTTAAGTCCAAAATGATCAGCATGGACCCATACACGGCTAAAGGTTAAGATTGTATACTTTGTGAAAATTAATAGCTGTCCCCCAAGCTAGGGACCGATCCAAGTTTTGCAGTGCCTAAAACGTATAGTTTGAGAGAAACTCATTTAAGACAAGAATAGAATTCATAAATATAAAATTAGCTATGAAAGTGAACATTTATTTAGAATCAAAAAAGATGTTGCGATAAATTACCAATTTTAAAAGCCAATAACACAACATCAAAAAATGCTAGAAATTTAACAATATTAATTCCTTGACACATTTCAAAATAATTTTCCCTCTTTTATTTTTTTTCTCTGCATACTCTTGGATTGCCTTATCATATGGCAGTAACTTCATAATATTTTCTATAAAGAGAATAAATAGATAATTTTCTGTGTGTTTCTAGTGCTTGATAGAAATGTATTTTTTTATTTTTAGTTTAGAACAATTTTCTTTTCAGCTTTACAACTCATTGATGGTAATGGTTAGATGCTAAATTGTTAGAACGGTAAATCTGGGGACTAAAAATTGGGAAGAATTTTGCACAGTCCTGTTTTTTTTTTATTAATTTTTATTTTTTTCCATAACCCAGCCACCCTTTTCCCTCCCTCTCCCCTCCAGCAACCCTCAGTTTGTTTCCTGAGATTAAGAGTCTCTTATGGTTTGTCTCCCATCCTGGTCCCATCTTGTTTCATTTTTTTTCCCCTACCTATCCCTCATGACCCCCTGCCCTGCTTCTTGAATTCCTCACATCAGAGAGATCATATGGTAATTGGCACAGACCTGTTTTTTTGCCTTCAGATCTTACAAATCTTTTTTTCTTCTACTTCCATATACTTCCAGTGTTCAGCACCAGAAGCCACACACTTATCACAATAGGACCTCGTGGCAGCATTTCCCTACCTCAATGCCCAGGACATCAGTACAGTGGACAGTCTGGTAACCCTTCTTACCACAGAACAGCTAGTGATGACACAATGTGTATCCCATTAAATCCAGACTAAATGCATCTCCCATCACCTCCCGACAGAAGGGAAAGTACAATGAGGAAGGTGAAGTGGAGAAAGATGAGTCTTAAAATGTCTTTCTTTTGCAAAATTCCCAAACCCATATCACCATGAGAACACACTGCTAGACAATGGGGGAATGTTGCTTTGGTCGGGGGCAAATTATACAATCTAGATGGTGCATCACTGGCCATTTTTAAGGAGAAGGATACAAAATTAAGACACAAGGTTAGATAGAGAATCACTGAAAGGCTGGGGAAAAGGAGGAGCCCTACAGCTTGAATTTCATCAGTTTCTAGGGAACTCTGCTGCCACTGACTCCTCAGCCCACCTTCCCAGCCCTCCCTCCCTCCATCTCTACCAATAAGGTGATCTCTCATATTCACAGGTAAGTACCTTGTGTCGTCATTTGCACCTATGCCTTGCCACTTGCTCTTCTTTCCGCCTCCTTTGAGCCCAGGTCCTCCAGTGTCCTCTTCTGGGCACTTTTCCTGATGGCTTGCTGTGCTGAAGAGCACCAGGAAGCGTTGCCCCGGGTCACGGCATGAACATGTCACAGTACATTATGCCTTGAGTGTTCGACTTAAATTTAGCAGTCATCATTCACAGATCAACTGTGTATTGGTGACTTAACATCTGGATACATCTGTTTTTCATTTCCATGGCTCTGACTCATTCAGGCACCAAGTCCTGCTTACGCTTCCTTCTCAGTATCTCACACATCTGTCTTTTCCATTCATTTCTCTGTTTCTATTCTTCACTTCACATATGGATTAATGTAACCATCTCCAAATTGTGCTTCCTGTTCCCAAGCTCCAAATACTCTAATCTACCTTGTATGAAGCCTTAGCTTTATCTTCCTAAAACAAAAATTAATTTTCACACTTCTTCCCCATATTAAAAAAAAAAAGGGAGCGGGACGCCTGGGTGGCTCAGTTGGTTAAGCCACTGCCTTCGGCTCAGGTCATGATCCTGGAGACCCGGGATCGAGTCCCACATCGGGCTCCCTGCTCGGCAGGAAGCCTGCTTCTCCCTCTCTCACTCCCCCTGCTTGTGTTCCCTCTCTGGCTGTGTTTCTCTCTGTCAAATAAATAAAATCTTTAAAAAAAAAAA
>PITA01002107.1:0-72417 GCA_004023965.1 Spilogale gracilis | reverse complement strand
GGAGGGAGAATCCTGAAATGTTTTTCATAGTCTAAAGATCACCTTCCTTAGACTGACATTGAAGGGCTCTGGAGAATTTTCTCAACATCTCCTTGATCATTAGGTTAGCCCTCAGAAACATAAATTCTTATTTCCAAAGGTTCATAACTTTTATGGTTTTATGTATGCAAGTCATTCCAATTTATTTTTGCAAATCTAAAATAATGTGGTGCTTTTTGCTGAAAAGGAAAACTATTGCTCTGTGCATGTCTGAGTACCTATTACTCAATAAAGAATTTCATTTCCAAACTGCCAATTTCTACAGTTTGCTTGCTTTTCACCAAAAATTCCAGTACAACTGTGCACTTATGAGGGCCCTGTGAGTAATATCATCTCAAAAGGCAGACATATATTTGCATAATTTACATTTACAAAAGATGCGAGTTACACACATCTTCATTAAGCAGGAGAACGCTCCAGTGTGACCTCTTACATCTAAATGGCCTGGGAATTGTCCTTCTCAGCACTCATCAGCCGTCCCCTCATTTTATTCTATTAAGAGGGAAGGAAGAGCAATGCAGACTGATTAATGTGCCAGCGAGTTTTATGGCTGTATTTTAGAATGACCTGTATTAAAGGAGTTAGGCAAACGTAAGAGAAATTTACTACTCACAGGATAATGGCTCTCTGTAGCGGAAGGGTGTCCCAAACATGGCATATTCTTGTTTTATTTACACCCCAGTGCTTGACTGATCATCTTCCTCATATTTTGCCTCACTTTTGAATGTACGGATTCTCTTGCCTTACTGATCTCTTTATGTCCTTATCATTTTTCCCCTGAGTTATTTGGCATGATGACAGTGGTGCGTCGCCAGGGCTGATTTAACATCATCTCCCAAGTATGCAGCCCTGAACTCAGAATCGGATATTTTAGAGCTGAAACATGTAACACATCTGTCAGGCAATGGTACGAATCCAGTCACTTGTCAGAACTAATGAATGAGGTCATCCAGAGTATGGATGACTAGCAGGGAAATGGAAGACGCTAGAAACGACGTTTAGCCAGAAAGCATTTCTGAGCAATTAAATTATCTGAGAAAGAATGATGTTTCTTTGTTTTTGGTTCTAACCCGTTTTTTCTCCCACAAAAAGATCTTGGTGGTAACACCTAGAGAATAAAAAGTGCAGTGAGAAGCATGTTCTGCTATTCGCACGTCAATGGAAAGAGTGGGCCGTCTTTTGACTGTGGTCTATCTCTCATGGGAAGGATATATTTTTCTCTAATATTTTGTGAAACCTGTTTAAACAGGTAGTTCCTCTTTACTTGATTATAGTCCAATCTTCGTTTGTTTTTCCAAAACCTCATTATTGGATGTGACCAGTAACAGGAAAAACCCAGAAAGTGCAGAGATGGTTCAATGATAGGAGTGGACACAGATTGCCAGTCAAAAATACCTCATCTTAAAATTTTAAAAGAATTCTCTACAAAGAAGAAAGAGTTGGTTCTTTATACAAAGTGTATACAAGTATATTCCCAAAGGGGGAAAGACGTAGAAATATAGATGTGTCGAGGTGTGCATAATTACAGAAAAGAGGATACAACAACAGCCTAGACAGAGAAAAATTAGGTGAAGTGAAAGGAAGGGACAAGGACCACATCCTTGACACAAACACTGATTATTTTACTGGGAAGGATCGCCTTAGTTATTTATAACTTGGAATGCAGCATTTTAAACAGTGACTAAGTTCTGTGAATGGCCCTTACACACTCATTTCCCTTTATCTGGAAGCAGAAGTAAAAATCTCACACTGGGGACCTGGGTGGTTCAGTTGGTTAAGTATCTGCCTTTGGCTCAGGTCATGATCCCAGAGGCCTGGGATCGAGTCCCACATCCTACTCCCTATTCAGCAGGGAGCCTCCTTCTCCCTCTACTTCTGCCCATCGCCCTGCTTGTGCTCTCTCTCTCTCTTTCTCTCTCTCTGTCAAATAAATAAAGAAAATATTTTAAAAAGAAAAGAAAAGAAAATCTAACACTGAGGATCCAAAATAAAGATAACCTGGAAGTCCTACTGCACCATCTCAATGAAAGTTATCACTAATGTCATTGAACTCTGCATTTATCTAGAATCCCATTGTACTGCTATCCCTACTACCACTTTTGATATCTCAAGGAACATCAGTATAACTATATACAACTAAAACTCTACTTATGAATATTTGAGCTTGTAAATCTTTATTAAGAAATGAATATAGGGGTGGCATGGGGAGTGGCTCAGTAGGTTAAGCATCTGCCTTTGGTTCGGGTCACGATCCCCAAGTCCTGGGATCGTGTCTCACATGGGGGTCTGCACTCAGTCGGGCGTCTGCTTCTCACTCTGCTCTTCCTGCTGCTTGTGCTCTCTCTCTCAAATAAATAAAAGGAAATCATTAAAAAGGAAAAAAGACATGAACACACTTCATAGTCTGCTACTCTTTTCAAGAATACTGGATTTCTCCTGAGTTTTCAGCTACAACTCATTCCCCAACAAGAGGACAGAAATATTGTCAGTATGGCAACGGACCCCGATCCTTTTTTGTGCAATCTAACCTAATAGTGGTATTTGAGAATGTTCTGATAAAGGCATTTGGCAAAATAGGACTCTACTGTGTCCTGAAGCATGCTGTTGTACTATATGGTATGCCCTCCTCCTGGTTCCCCAGTAGCAAAATCTATTTATTTGGACTCAAATTTCACTTCCTCTGAGAAACCTTTATCACAGGCATATTTATCTCCTCCAAGCTCAAGGCTCTAGGGGACATTTTCCTCATGCCTCTGCTGATGATAAATATTTTGTGCAGTATTTCATCCTTCAGTAACTATTTCCAGCCCTGGCATGCTGGAGAGCTGAGGACAGGATGTGCAAAGGGTAACCCCTCTGATCCTGAGCACTTACATATATAGTTAGGATAAATCTTTCATTTGGTACTTAATCATTCACTGGATGTTGAGTTTTGTCATAAACATCTTGTCAACAATGATTATTCTTGGGAGATCTAGGGATAATCCAGAAACCTAACCCCTAATTATATTCTTAGTTTTATTAGGTAAATGTATGTTGTATGATGTGGTTGTGAAAACACAGCAACTTGAAGAGAGGTTATATTTGTCTTTCTACTCATGAGATCCTGTAATAAGAACAGAAAGGGAACTACAGTAAACACATCTTCTCCTTTCTTCTTCTTCTGTAGCTCTCTGCCCAATACCTGTGAGCCTGCTGCTCATAGACACAACCATAGCAGCTGGGCTACCCCAAAAGAAGTAAGCAGAATGGTTTATGCAAATATGTCTGCTCATCACTGGCTAAGGAGTATGCACTCATTTTTTTTCAAACATAGGACAGTTGTATATGTCTACCAAAACTAAGGCAAGTGAACGTCGTATTTTAGATCTCTGATATATAGCTAAAGTGAATTCTGCCTGCTACAGAAATACAGAAGTAAAGAGTGATCATAAGATTTTTGCAAATGCATGTAAATAAAGGTCTTTTCTATTGTAAACAAAATTTATACATATTTGAATCAAAGTTTTATTGGCCTATCGTCTTTGAGACTTGAATTTTTTTTAATCTTGATGTTGGTAAGGGTATTGAGTAATTGTTACGATGTAGTTTTCCAGCTACTCTGGTACATAATGTATTTCTTAGTTTCATTTTCTTTGATGGATATGGAGCATGCAGATGCATTTCTTTTCATTTCAGATCAGATCTCTGTCTGTGTTTGAAACAATAAAAATTCCAATCAATTCAGTTGCTATTTGCAAATGGTGGTGGAAAAGATCCATTCTTTGCTGGAAAAGAAATATATCTGTAGCAAATAGCCACCAACTTTAGTAGACAAAATTATTTGCACACTGAACAGGGAAACTGCCAAAGCGAAGAACAGAGCATCTGCTGTGGACAAGGGTATAATTATCTTGCTCATCCAAACACCGTTGGGCATAAAAGTTTTACTCTCTCTCTGGCAAGATGCTCTGCTCAGACTTTTAACAAAACACTATTAACAAATAATAACCAGTTTGGAAGTCCTGTCAATAACAACTGTACGTCTTCTGGACCTTTTCCTGAAAATGGAAAACAGGTTCTAATCTGATAAAAAAGATGAACCATTTACATGCCAAAATGATCAAAAGCATCAGTCTTGTCTTATTGTAAGCCTTTCACATACCTGTATACATTGCTTGTCACAGACTTGAGAACTTTTCAAAAGAAGAAATGCTCTATCCTTCTGGTTCTAGATTATAATTTATTGTCCATTTCTGTGAACTACTTTCTGATCTTTAGTGTTTTCTTTCTACATATGTTGAGGTGATCATTATTTTTATGCCACCTTACCTTCATTTAGAAAGAACTATGAGGGATTCTTTCTGGTAGACCAGATGGATGAAAGAATTCTGTTTTTAATGAGCAGATACCTTATCAAAGAACAGCTGCTCTTCAGATGTTGTTGTCGCCACTTTCAACTTTCCCCTGGGGATTTCAACCTGAGATAGGCAAGAGACTTGAATCTACTCCTACAACCATCAAAGAAATGGAGGTTGGACTTCCATTTCCAATACTTTACATGCGCTTGTTTGTGTTGTCTTCTTTTAGAAAGAAGGAGGGGACGGGAATCGCAAAGCTATTTCCAATAAATGCCCTTAAGAGGCAGGCCTGCTAAAACAACACCATGCCACTGTCTTTTCCAAAACCTTCCAGCAGCTATCAGCAACAGCTGACAAGCTCCAGCTAATTTGAAATCGTGTGTTCTCTCCTGAGAAGACCAGACCACACATGCAGTATGGAAAAACACCCAGTGAATACCACAATTTCCCAAATGGTGGGCTCGTTATCTTGTTTCCTGTGCTTAAAAAATAATATATCCTTTTACTGAGAATAAAAGCTTTACCATCTACTTGAATTTCAGTCTTACCATTTTATTCTTTGGGAACAAGGGAGTAGAGATCAAATATTAAAGTCAAGAGAAGAAGCAGAAGTGAATAACTTCCTACAAGGTTGGTGGTACCAGACATTGGCACAAATCATCCATCTGGGTGTCTCAAGGACATATTCCCACATGAGACTCCAAGAGGGAAAGTGTCACAGAACTGACAGATGGGCTTCCCTTGCCTAGATCAGCCTAATGGAGCTTTTAGGCAATTTGCATACTAGCTGTCAGTGGCACAGGTGTGTGTCAAGGACTTAAGCGAGGCCAAGAGAAACCGTAGAGGATATAACTTCATAACCAATCCATGCTTGCATTTGTTTGTTCATGCTGATGGGTGCTATTTGTTAGGAAGCCTACAGTTTAATGGTAGTACTGCTTTTGTTGTTTGTCTTCTGAATTACAGTCTGCAGCAGTTCAGTGTAGCTTCAATCTAGAACAATTTTCATTCCAATAATAGATTAATACTGACGTCTTATTCTTACTATTGGTGAATCACACCCAAAATAGCTCTCATATACATTCAATTTGTACTACATATACATAGGCTTGTTTCTGGTCTTGTGAGTAAGGGTTTAAATATTCAAATGTTGAGAGCTGCCTGGCTCTATCACAGTCTCTCTGTCTGAAATAAAGAAACGGGCTGCAAAGCCAGTGAAACATTCCCGTTGCTCATCGTATTCTGGAAACTCACCTGTCCCCTAATCCTACAACACTTCGATGGCTGTGCACTGAATACTGAAGCTAATTAATTAATTGGAGTAGCATCACATTATGAGTTAAATATACCATGCTCCTGCAACTTACTCTTTTGACCTTAACCACATAAATTATCTGCCCCTTCGGGAGGTAGGCACGTCGGTAGCTCCAAATGAACCACAGCTTCTATAATCTATGCTCAATGACATCTATCTTCCCACACCGGCTCTAAGCTTAGCCAAAAGACTTGCTTTGACTGACAGATATGCACAAGCAAGCAACAAGCAGATGTTCATGAGCACTTGAACAGTGGGGGTTATTCTCTTGATATGTTCCTTTTTGGAACCCAGCCACCATGCTGTAAGGAAATAATCCCAACAGCATAATTTCTTGAAGTTGATTTATCCAGATAAACTTTAGGACAATCATTTGTACCCCAGTGTAAGTAAGATTGTGCTAAGGGTTAGGGCTGAAACATGGGCTACTTTGGTCACAGAAATATCCTGTAGGACAGAGAAACTACATGGAGAGACTCTAGCAGATGAGACCCCACAGGGAGAAAGAGGCCATGAGGAGACCTGAGCTGCCCCTACAGAGCTTTCAGATAAGTGGAGCTGAACAAGTAACCATGAAGAGCAGAAGGTCTGTGAAATCAATGCAGAGAATGATGACACTATTCAATAAGCCAATAGTTTAATAAATAAACAATAAATCGTGGTTATTTTAGCCACTATGTTATCTATTGCTATTTGTTATGCAGAAATAGGTAAGTGAAATCGTCACTTGAAAAAAAAAAAATCCAACTATTTGGGGCACCTGGATGGCTCAGTCGATTAAGCATCTATAACTCTTGATTTCGGCTTAGGTCATGATTTTAGGGTTGTGAAATGATGCCCTGTGTCAGGCTCTGTGTTGGAGGTGGAGACTGTTTGAGATTCTCTCTTCCTCTCCCTTTGCCCCTCCCCCAACCCCATATTCTCTGTCTCTCTTTCAATAAATAAATAAACAAATAAATAAATAAGTGTGACCATTTTCTGAGATACAGATGGACAGCTAACTAACCTGCCGTGTGACATTTAATCTGCCAAAGGCTGCTTTTTCATTTATAATATCAGCAAGTTGAACCAGATGACCTCAAGATTCCTTCTAATTCTGAGACTCTGTTTCATTCTGTACTGAGATTAGAATAAAGACGATAGTGACCTGACTGCAACAATAAACTAATTATGTGACATTAGGACCTTAAAAGAAAGGGATTTTAGTAGGCAGCCATGGTCTACTATCAATCTGCTGGATTAAAAAAATAAAAACAAAAACAAAAATACTTTGTAGAAAAGGCTTCTAATTCAGCCTCCTCATAGTTGAGCATTTTGATGGAGATTTTTCAACTTTGTATTGTGTATATTGCAAAGAAGAATAGGAAAAAGAACTCACAATTATTTAGTATAATGATTACACAATATAATGAGAAGAATGCTTTTCAAAAGAGTTAGGATCTGCTGCTATATGTTCATTCCATGATTCAGAAAGAAAAGAAATAAAAATATAATGTATTATGATGACATCAGAGAGCCAGAGATCCGTACCTATTCATGCATAGAAGACCGTTAAGGTTACAGAGTCATTTAAATACCATTACCAAATCTTTATTCTGTAAATTAAGTACCAAGAATGAGGTCATGCTTGCTTCTTAAGCCTGAGAGGTGTTTCGTTTTTTTTTCCCCCTAAATCATCACTTTTATAGTACTGATGGTATGGAACACTCTGTTCCAAACACTTTTTTTTTTTTTTAGATTTTATTTATTTGACAGAGAGAAACACAGCCAGAGAGGGAACACAAGCAGAGGGAGTGAGAGAGGGAGAAGCAGGCTTCCCGCCGAGCAGGCTCCATCTTGCGACTCCAGGATCATGACCTGAGCTGAAGGCAGAGGCTTAACCACTGAGCCACCCAGGCAACCCTCCAAACACTTTATAGATGAGAAAACAGAGCTAGAGAGAGAGTAAAGGCCTAACTGGTGTGTAGCAGAGCTGGGCTTACAGCACAGGCAAGCTGGCTCCAGACTCGATATCCTTAAACATAAACACACCCTTCTGAACTGATATGGGAAATAAATCCAGGATCTTCTTGTTATTTGAAGCAAATTCTGACCAGGTAAGCTAACTGCTATGATAGTTATATTTAAAAGAGTTAAGAAGCATTTGGGTGGCTCAGTCAGTTAAAGCATCCGACTCTTGGTTTTGACTCAGGTCACGATCATGTGGTCGTAGGATCAAGCTTCACATCAGACTTCGTACTCAGCAAGGAGTCTGCTTGTCTCTCCCCCTCTGCTCCTGACCACATCCACATCTATTTTTCTGTCCCTCAACTAACTAACTAAATAAATAAAATCTTAAAAAAAAATTATATCAGAAACTCAGTAAGGATGGGATAGTTATCACCGAGAGAAAAATCAAAGACTACCATAAGTAAAAAAAAATCTGTAATTGCAATACTCACTAATCAGAAACATTTCATTTACTCAGCTTCCAAAAAGTCACCTAGAAGGATTGCTTTCCTCTAAGTCCTGTAGTGTCTCTTCTTTCCATTAATAATGTGAATTATCCTCTTATTACCCAACTCAGAATATTTACACACACACACACACACACACACACTCCCAACAACCTAACTTCATGATGTTGATTTGTCCAGATTGGTTTTGGGGGACACTGATCCATATTTACTGCAAGGAAGGCTATGCTGAGAGTTGGGACTGAAATGAGTCATCTCAAACCACAGAAGCCGGTGAGGTGCTCAAGTCTAACTCAAGCATCTCTTAGGGTGAAGAGGGAGACGTTTACATGCTTGGCTAAATGGTTAGACCCTAAAAGCATCTGCTTAGATTCTTTGACTCTACATAACTTAATCATATTCAGGTAAGTATACATATCCACCTACACTAAGATTCTTCAACTCTGCATATTTCAATCAGGTTATGATAAGTATATTGTATCTGTCTATCCTAAGATTCTTTGACCATGCATATTTTAATCAAATTAGGATGAGTATATTGATGAGCAACATGGCCCCTAACATTCAGCCACAGAATACAGTGACAAAGATCCTGGAAACTGCTGAGGTTTGCATACATGCTTCCTCAAGGTCATGTGAGGAAGTTGGACGGAAGTTATTTAACATCTCTGAGCCTAGGTTTCTGAGCCTGAAAACTCAGGGTAACTACTGTCCAACCTTCCTACAGCTGTTGGGATGATTAAGTGAATGGAGTGGATGCAAACCACTTAAAAATGTTCCTAGTACAAACAAGCAGACAGTAAATGTTAGTCATTGTTGTCATTTGAATTGTACTTACTTATACATGTATTATTGAACTGCATTAAAATCTACATTAGTTCCACAAAGTGTACCAGACAGCTTCTGCGTGTGAGAGCTTCAAGACCCTCCTCAGAAGATCAGCACGTGTCTATGTTTCATCAGTATGACTTTTAAATGGTGATCAAACTAAGAACATTAAGTCCTTTCTTCCTTGGCAATAGAAATCTGGCTACAGATAAAGGAACATAATAAGGACAGCAAACCTGATTTCTACATTAAAAAATCCTGCTCATTTTAGCTATAGCCCTCCTACCTAAATGAAAAGAAGTAGAATTTCAAAGGACTAGAATGACATGTTGCTACTTCTAACTGAAAGTAGACAGTCAACAAAAAGTTATAATGTTGTTGAATAAAACAAAGTTATTAAACTCTAGAAGTGTGAGTGGGTGTGTGTGTACACACAGATAGGATTTTCTCTACATAGTTAAGGATCCAGTTAAGTGGGATAAACAATAGTTTCTAATGCCAAGCCTGGCTTTGGCTCATGATATGTGTACTATAAATATTTGCTGAAATATTGAATGACAAGGCAAAGGGGTAGAATTTAACAAATCATGTGCATGGAATGTTTGGCTTGACGACTCTGGGAGAATTGTGATGTGACTTAATGAGCCAGACCACCTTTCATTAGGACACAGAAAGGGGGTTAGACTGTCATTTAAGGAGTATAGGTGTTTGAAAAGTATACTTTGCTCTGTGTCAGTTTTAAAGATTACAATCACAGCTTTTAGTGCAGATTTCATTTTTAATAATCTCCTTAAAAATCACTAAAAATATCACCCCATCGTGTAATGTGTTTCACACTGCTGGCACTCCTACTGTTTAAAACTAATTGCTTTTTTACATTATCTTAAGGTTAGGCTCAACAGAATGAATTTGAAGATAGCATAACTGTGAGCCACAATTGTTTAACACACCAAGAGCAGATTACAATGCTGAATGAATGTCTCCTTCAGAAAGGCACCAAAGATATCCGCTTTAATTTGCCTCGAGGCAAACATCAGAATGACTGACAGTGTAACTGGAAGGTTTGTTAAACATAGTCTGGGTGTTTACTTGCATCTCTCTGGAAGATAGTCTAGAAACCTTTTTTTTTTTTTTTTTTTTCTTAACAACTAGGATATACAGTGGGGGGTGAATTTGTGTGTGCTGGGTAGGAGTTTTTGTGGTGATATTCAAGGACTATTTTAATCTATCTAATACAACTCTTTGAAGATAGCCAATAAGTTCAAAAGTTCGAGGGGCAATACCTTCACCTTTTCCCAACAGGTGCAAGTCAGAAGTCAAAAATGACAGTCTCTTATCCAAAAAAATCACTAGATCACCAGGTACTCCTTGAATAATTGCAAATACAGCCACCATGGCTGAATTTTCCCCACTATTGTAGGTGACAAATGAAGCAAACATTTGAACAAAGCCATACAACTTACAGGTTGAGTAAGGCAAGATGTGTTTCAGCAAGTGTGTGTGTGTGTGGATGTGTGTGTGTGTGACAGAGAGAGAGAGAGAGACTCATTCCTCAAATTCATACACCCTCCCTCTGTTCCCACTTGACTCAAGAAAGGTACTTATATCATAGAACAATGATGCTTACTATGAAAATAATGCATCCTGCCCGATTTGCTATAAAATTAATTTTATAAAGTAGACAAGGATATTTATGGATTCAAAAGTGTGGGTTGGAAAAAATTTCTTTTCTCAAAGTCACTTAAGAATGATGAATTCTTAAAAGCATGACCTGGCAAATAAATTTTCTGTGATTTTTTTTTTTTTTAAACATAGGCACAGGACCATGCACGAACTCTGAAAGTTAACATCCAAGGGCATAAAAAAATGGTTTGACTATCTGCAGCATCTGTTTTCTCACAGAAAGTTTTGACAATATTTAATTCTTAGAAACAGCATGGGGGTTTCCAAGTAACTTATTCATGAAGAACACTGACTTTCCCATAAGATCCAACTTCCTTTTGAGAATAGCTTTCTAAAATCCATGAAAACATGCATTTTGGTCCAGGAATTTAAAACACACTCTCAGAACATAAACCGCAGGCAAAAATGGGTAAGCACAATCATTTAGCCATGGTTATTGCGACTTGTAACTCTAGATAAATGTTTCTTTATTTCTAATTTTATTATCATCTATTAACAATCAGAGAGGATAAAGGAATCGACTAGCATTATAATTATCCCACAAACACCTATCCAAGACCCAAAATTTAATAACTTCTACAGTTCCATTTTTGTTGCCATCTTTTGGACATATATATATATATTTTTTTCTCATTATAGTTACAAGGACTGAAGAGGCAGCTAATGTATCCATTTTGCAGGTACATTGTCATCTTTGGAATACACAATACACCTACACATACTCAATACACATACACTGTTAGTGAAGCAAATTGCAGATTTATCACTCAGGACTGACCTGACAACTCATCATCACTATACCATCCAGAACACTTTGGGACCCCAAGGGGCACAGGGGTGGAGGGATCATTGGAAAGTCCAGAGCTACCCACACAGTGATGTCCTTCCATACAGTAGCCATTTAAAAACTGTCACTACTCTGAAAATGGTGCTGTAATTAAGTAACAGCTCTGCAAAATCTTAGCCTGTAAACCCTCAGCTAAAATATGGTCTTCACTCATTTACATTAGTGGGGTTTAATGGAGACCATTTTATTTTATTTTAAAGATTAATTATTTGATCGGTTGATTGATTTTTAGAGAGAGAGAGAGTGTATGCAAGTGGGGGAAGGGCAGAAGAAGAGAAAAGAATCCTCAAGTGGACTTTCCACTGAGCAGGGAGCCTGACTCAGGACTCCATACCAGATTCCTGAAATCATGACTTAAGCCAAAACCAAGAGCAGGACGCCCAACAGACTGAGCCATTCAGGAGCCCCTAATGGTGTCCATTTTAGATGGTAGGCTGTCCCTGTGACAACTATCTCTTGACTAGTAAAAAGAAAATACTATCAAAGTAACAATAGAAGCACAGCAAATATCATTATGTTCCCACTTTGTTTTATTTTATAAACGGGGAGAAGCATGTCCAAATAAACAACAAAGCACTCTAAATTAATGCTACTCCAAATACTGTCTGGGCCCTGGTGTCAATGGGACAAGTCTGCAACCAGGTCAGTTACAGAAATTGGGAATAAGAATTTAAACATGTTCAGGCCGGTGTGACATTGTCCACCTCTCTGGTTTTACACTACATGAAAGTTGTCAGTCTGTGATGGATTGGAAATAAACGAGAACTTGATCTTCGTCTTGGATTGGTTGAGAAGCACTGCTGGAAATCGGCCCTCCAACCCCAGGGTCCAGGTCTCCCTGATCCGATCTATGATGCTCCTGTGTAATCCAGTTAGGCAGGATGGTCTATCAGACGCAGACTTCTGTCAGTAACAAAGGGACACAAGATTGACTCAAGTCTCTACTAACAAGAAGTTTCATATGGACAGGAGAAGTCACTGAGCATTTTGGAGACTGTACGGCACTATCTCTGGGACAGTTTGTAGACCTTAACATTTTTTGAATACTTGTTATTTTCCCAGATTAGAAGCAGGGTAAGAATTTGTTTCTCTACTGCTAAAGGTCTCTGATTTCATATCTGGGATCATATTTCAACACTGGTAGAAAAGGGGAAAACTGAAAAATGATTGGGTTTCCTCCATTTCAATTGTGATTCCTTGTTATATCTACTTCATCCCCTTTCCCAAGAATTTACACTGACCCTCTCACTGCCTTAAACCAGAGTTTTCAACAGTTCCAAAATATCCTTCCATAAATCCCATTCCTCCTCAATCTGCCCTTCTCTGTGAGCCCCACAACGACTTGGCCTAAAGTTGGGGATGCAGACCTTACACATCCTAACCCAGCTAACAAGGGTGTTGGGAAGATGGCAAAGTGGGCATGGCCAGATGTTTTCCTGCCAAAACAAGGAACTATATCCAAATACAGCTGTAATTCTTAGAACTATAGGAAAGTAAGAAATATATGCATGTTCCTTTTAACTTCTGACTTTGCAATCTTTTATTCAACTTGAGAATAGGTCATATCTGAATGACTTGTGGCCAACACCTCAACCCTCTCTCCCGTTTATCCTCCTACCTTAAAACATTAAATAATCCTCTTACACTTTTCTTCATTGCTCTAGGGCCTTGTAGAAATTAAATGCTCAGTCAATAAACAGCATTTGGCTCTTATATGATCTTATAGTGTCTTTCGTCTCCCCGTGTTTGGACCCGCTGAGTTACTTTGTGCCAATAAAGTCTGGTTCGTCTCGGCATACCTCTCTGTATGAATTCTTTATGGACTCAGATTGAATATTCTCTGGTGTGAAATTCTGGGCCACAGACATCTAATCCCACTCCCAAATCAGTAAAGAGGCTACATGTTGAAGTCAGTATAAGGTATATGGGGGGGGGGGTCCCCGCCAAAATCTTCTGCTCTTTTAGCGATTGTAGTTCTATGCAAGAGTACTCTAAAATCAAAGCAGAAAACATTACAAGATCTCTCTGAGAAGATCGATCCTGCTAACTCACTGCCATCACTATTAGAAAACAAAAAAAAAGAGCACATCTCAAAACTACTATACGATGTTATTCACATTTTTGGTTGTGTTGTAAAAACCTGTATCACTGCTTAATGTGTTCATTGAAGGAGCATTTATTGAACACAAACTCTGCAGGGAATATAAAAACAAGTAAGATACAATCTCTTGAAATATTCTGACTGATTTCAAGGATGGGTGATGGAGCTGTTTTGGGTTTGTCTTAAGACATGTTTCTGTGGAGTCTTCAGTACGACCTTGAATTCTCCCTCAGCTCTTCCAGATAAGCTCTCTCTTTACGATTAGAGTAATTTTTTCTTCATCCCTGTCTCTTATGACCTGAGCCATAGTGTTGAGTTCTTTTTCCTACATACATATCCATATGTATCATTATATTACTAAGGGCTTTTATTTATTTTTATTTTTTATTTTTGCCATTATTGGTGTAAAAGTCAACTCCATGGCGAAAAGTAGACAACAGTGGAAGGAGCAATCATCCACGCATTTCAACAACTAACACAAAGCAGTATGGTGTCTGTGTCATCTAAACTCCAGGATTGGCAGCTTTGCTAACATCCTTGATGTTTACAATGCTTTAATTTGGGCCAATTTGTTCTAAGTTGTCTTTCTTTCATTTGATGCAATATCCCTTTCCCAATTTTAAAGAACTAACCATCATACCAAGACCACGAGATAGAAAAGAAGTGCAGCTGCTGTGTGAACACTGACTTGGATATATCCTCAACACTGAGGCTTTTCGCTGAAGGAAGCATCTCTGTTTAATAAGGTTTAAGGAAAATTAAATCAAAGTTCATTTGATACATAAGCATTTGAAAGTCCCTCATCTTTGAAAATCCCTCATCTTCATTCAGAACTCCCCACCAATGTCATTCCACACATCTACGCTCCTTTATGACACTAAAATCATTACCATTATTTAAATTAAAAGCCACATAGTCAGGGTGTTTGGGTGGCTCAGTCGTTAAGTGTCTGCCTTTGGCTCAGGTCATGATCCTGGAGTCCTGGGATCAAGCCCCACATTGGGCTCCCTGCTCTGCGGGAAGCCTGCTTCTCCCTCTCTCATTCCCCCTGCTTGTGTTCCCTCTTTGGCTGTGTTTCCCTCTGTCAAATAAATAAAATCTTAAAAAAAAAAAAAAGCCACGTAGTCTTGCCATATCTCTTCCTCTTAAAACATGCTCAGTGTTTAAACAAGCAGTAGTAAACAAAAGCAATATTCCTTCCCATAGTTCTGCACCAGTGAGGGCAACAAATATCTCCTCACGGATGAAAAGGTGCATTGTTCTGAAACTCTCCACTCTCCTGACACATTTTAGACTGAAAAGACAAAGACTATCAACATAAGAGGCCCTAGGTACTGCTTATTTCTTTCGGAGAGATGCACATCACAATTTATAACTTCATTTTATCAATGACCTGATGGAATCTTACCAAAGTATATTTGTATCCTGTTAAATGATGGAATAGAGCATTCATCATAATTATAATTAATATGGGTTGTTTTTGATGCCGAGCCATAGCTGTTTCTGGAAAGTTTTATTTATTTATATCCAACACATCTACTATTTATAATATAATATTTTTAGAGCTCACAGCAAAACTGAGCAAAAAGTACAGATAATCCCCACCCCTCACCCCCCACCCTGCACACCCACAGTCTCTGCCACTATCAGCATGCTGCCCCACAGTGGCACATTTCTTGCAATCAGTGAACCGACATTGATACGTCATTGTGTCCTAATGCCCATAGTCTACATTTGAGTTTGGTCTTGGTGTTCTACATTTGGGTTTTGACAAATGTATAATGATGTGTATCTACATTGTATCTACATGTGTATCTACATAGTGTAGCATCATACCGAATAGTTCCACTGTCCTAAAGCTCATCTCTATTCTACCCATGTTCCTGTGTCCCATCTGTATTCACCCTCTCCACTTTACTGGAAACCACAGATCTTTTTACTGTCTTCTTAGTTTTTCTTTTCCAAAATATCATATAATTGGAATCAAGAGGTATAACTGGCTTTTCAGCTTGGCTTCCTTCACTCATTAATATGCATTAAAGTATACACTCCATGTGTTTTCATCGCTTGATAACTAAATTCTTCTTAACACTGAATAATATTCTATTGTCTGGATATATCACAGTTTATTTATTTATTTACCTACCAAAGAACATCTTAATTGCTTCCAAGCTTTGGAAATTATGAATAAAGCTGCTACAAACATTTGTGTATTTCATTTATTCAGTTACTCGTTTGTTTAGCTTTATATTTTTAATTAGCCTTCCTTTATAGATCCTGTCATTTTTCTTGGCAGTGCCTTATTGAGATTTCAGTTTCCTTAACTGGAATTCACGAAGTGCTTAAAACACTGGGAACATTTACCTTCTACTACATTTAAAGAAATGGCAAACTGTTAGAACTAATGAACAAATTCAGTAGAGTTGCAGGATACAAATTAACATACAAAAAGCTGTTGCATTTCTATATACTGACAAGGACATACCTGAAAGAGAAATAAAGAAAACAGTTCCATTTACAATCACATTGAAGACAATGAAATACTTAGGGATGAATTTAACCAAAGACATGAAAAATCTGTACACTAAATTTAACCACGGAGGTGAAAGATTTGTGCACTGAAAACTATGGCATTGATGAAAAAAACTGAAGACAAAAAAATGGAAAGATATCCCATGTTCACGGGTTGGAAGAATTAATATTCTTCAAATGTCCATGCTACCCTAAAGGATCTGCAGATTCATTACAATTCCTATTAAAATTACAAAGGTGTGTCTAACAGGAATAAAAAAAAAAATCATATTATTTGTGTGTAACCATGAAAAATCCTGAATAGCCAAGGCAATCTTGAGGAAGAATAAAGCTGAAGACATCACTTTTCCTGATTTCAAACTACACTTTAAGCCACAGTAATCAAAACAGTATGGTACCAAAATCAAAACAGAGACACATACAATGAAAGAAAATAGAATCAAGATCCCAGAAATAAACCCATTCACGTACAGTCGATTAATATTTGATAAGGGAGCCCAGAGTACTCAATGGGGAAAGATAGTCTTTGTAAGAAACGATGCTAGAGAACTAGATGAACACATGTAAAAGAATGAAATTAGACCTGTATCTGGTACTATGCACAAAAAATTAACTCAAAATAGATTAAAGACTTAAATGTAAGACCTAAAACCATAAACTCTTAGAGTAAAACATGGGGGAAAACATCCTTGATACTGATCATGGGAACTTTTTTGGATATAACACCAAAAGCAACAAAAGGAAAAATAAACAAGTGGATTACATCAAACTGAAAAGCTTCAACATAGAGAAAAGGAAGAAAAACGTCAACAAAATGAAGAGACAACCTAAGGAATAGGAGAAAATAGTTTTAAACCACATATTAGATAAGAGTTATATCCAAAATATATAAGGAACTCCTATAACTCAGTAGAAAAAATAAATGGGTGAAGGACCTGACTACACATTTTTTCTAAAGAAGGACATGCAAATGGCCCTCCAGAACATGAAATGTTGCTCAACATCACTAATCATCAAAAGATTACAAATAAAAACTACAATGAAATATCACCTTACACCTGTTAGAATAATTACTATCAAAAAATAAGAAAATTGGGGTGCTGAGTTGGTTAAGCATCTGACTCTTGGTTTGGCTCAGGTCATGATCTCAGGGTTGTGAGATCAAGTCCCATATCACCTCAGTCTCTGCACTCATCAGGTAGTCTTCTTCTCCCCCTCTCCCTCCACCTCTCCTTCTGCTCGTGATCTCTCTCTATCTCAAATAAATAAATAAACCTTACCCAAAAAAAGGAACAAATAACAAGTGTTAGCAATAATGTAGAGAAAAGGGAATCCTTATGCACTGCTTGTGAGAATGTAAATCAGTATAACCACTATGGAAAACAATATGGAGATCCCTCACAAAATTGAAAACAAAACTACCATATGATCCAGCAATTCCACTTCTGAGTACATAACTGAAGGAAATTAAATCAAACTATATCACAAATCAGTATATTAAATAGATATCTTCACTCCCATAACAATTACAACATTATTCACAATAAAAAGACATGGAAACAACCCAAGTGTTCATCAGCAAAAGTATAAAGAAAATGCATACATATATGTGTGTATACATACGTAAACATGTATATACACAAACACACATATACTTACATGTGAAGGGATATACTTAAATATGATGCAACAACATGGATGAATCTTGAAGGCATCATGGTAAGTAAAATAAGTCAGATAGAGAAAAACAAACACTATATGATCTCATTTATCTGAGGAATCTTTAAAAAGCCAAATTCACAGAAATAACATAGAATGTCAAGGGCTAGGAGGTCAGGGGAATGGGAAGATATTTGTCAGAGAGTACCAAGTTCCAGTCTTAAAATGAGTAAGTTCTGCATATCTAATATTTAGCATAGTAACTACAGTCAACCAGAGTGTATCATATGCCCAAAACTTGCTAGGAGAGAATTTAAATGCTCTCACAATATATACTCTCCCAAACTGTAATTATTTGAGGTGATGAATTTGTTAAATAACCTTATTGTGGTAATCACATCACAATATATGTGTACCAAATCAACACATTGTGCACCTTAAACTTACACAATGTTAAATGTCATTTATATCTCAATAAAGCTTGGGGAGACAGAGCACAGGCAGAAGCCCTTTCTACAAGCTGAGTATTTACCCTTGTATTATCCTCTATTTCTTCTAGGATCCCTTTTTGTTTGATGATGATGATTATGATATGTTAGTTACCAGTACATCATTAATTTTTGATGTAGTATTCTATAATTAATTATTTGCATGTATCACCCAGTGCTCATTACAACATGTGCCCTCCTTAATACCCATCATTGGGCTAGTTTGTTTTTATTCTGGTGCCTTCACCCAGGTGCTATAACAATCTCTATTCAGCTGTCATGGCATTTACCCTTACACCTGGAATTGATTCTCTTCTAACTCTTTCTCTAATTTTTTATGGTCCCTTCCAGCATTGGTCAGTGTAAGACCATAGACGCTCCTCTTCCCATCCTCCTCATCTATTCCTGCCCCTCTGACTACCCTCTCTTGCATTTTTAAATCTATCCCTTTTCCTTCATTAGCTCCTGGCAATATGCTCGGGTCCCTCCAGGGTGCAAAAGTCTTCACTTTCTGTTCTCATCTTCTTTTTCCTTAGCTATTAAGCTTTGCTAAGGAGTCATCCATGTGTGTTTCTTCCACTCCCTCAACTTCCCTTCCCGTCTTCAAGCTCCTCTCATCTGAGCTTTGCCATAACCACTCTAGGACCCTTACAGGTCCTTTGACGTTTCTAATCATCCAAGCCAAGGGACTGCCATCTTCCCTAAATTGCAGAAGCAGCTTTACTCTATCATTTGACGCTCTTGAACTACATTCCAGGTTTTGAGCATTCCTTTCTTCTGCCTTTCTTACACAATATGTTTGACTGCCCAAACCTGCCATTTTGGGATGCCAGTTCCTCTGGTCCCCCACCTCCATACAATCCAGAAGGCATATCTCAAAGTCTCCAACCTCACTTTTCTTTAATAGTTCTCTTTCTCCCTCTGGTAAAGTTTTAGGCACTGTGCTTAAGAGAATTATTCCCAATATTGAATCCAGAGCACAACTATATGTCCTAGTACTTGTTAATTGTGCTACTGAACTAAAGAGACGTTAACTCATTATCTTCCTCAAGAATGCCTAACGGGGAAATGAGACAACTTCCAATCACCTGGATACAGATCTGAGTTTGCTCTGTTCTACCCTGAATTACATTAGCAGTTAAGATCAAGAAGAACAACTGTATCTTGCTCTCATTCCCTCCTTTTATTTGCACCCGTTTCTTCTCTGAGGTGACAGCAATACTAATTAAATTAATACCTCATCCAAGACCTTCAGTGGTCTTCCACTACACAATAAATTGCTTAGATCTTCTTTACCGTGGTATTCACTTACTTTCTGAACTTTCTAGTGCACTACTCTTCTATTTCTAGTCCATACTCTATGCAGAGGAAGCTACTACTTCTTCCTTAGAAATTTCATGATCATCCTCAGATTTCTCACCACCATCCCCACCATTTCTCCCTGTAAAACTTACACCTATTCACCAAGATCAATTTTAAATGAGTAAATGCCATATGAATGGAGAAAAATTTGCCCTGTCTGGCTGAGCAAATATGGTCTCTCAAGCTGTTGAGCCCTACAGACACTCTTTACATTTGGGGTTGTTTATCATGTTCCAACTTGTCTAAAATTAAGTCATGGACTTCTCCCACTTGCCATTCAATTGTAGGCTCTTTTATGGCATGCATTTTGATCTTGGTTGCTTTTTTTTTTTTTCTTTCTTAATTTTCTGTGACTAAATATACATGACAGAAAACCTGACATTTTAACCATTTTTAAGTGTACAACTCATTAGCCTTAAGTACACTCACATTGTAATGCAACCATTAGCAAACATCCCAGGCCTTTTTCATCACTGCAAATAGGTGCTCCATATCCATTATACTATAAACCCTCTTTCCCCTTCCTGCCAGCCCCTGGTAAGCAGAAGTCTACTTTTTTATCTCTATGAATTTGATTACTGTAATTACCTTTTATAAATAGAATCATAAGAGGTTTGTCTGTTTATGTCTGTTATATTTCACCGAGCATATCTTCAAGATTCATCTATGTTGTAGCTTATGTCAGAATTTCCGTGGCATTAAGCACAGTGCTTTGAGCTTAGTTGATAGCATGTAAGTATTCCTTGAATTGAATTCAACTATTTGTCTCAGAATTAAATAAAGATCACATTCGATTGCCTTAGTAGGTTTAATAAGCCCTTCTCCCTAGAAGGGATGGAAAATAGACATGAAAAATTTTTATTTATTGTTATAACTGAATATTCTGTCGGGTGCAACAACATTTCTGCCTCTGAATTCACAAAATTTCTGCTAGAGTTTTGCTCTATTTCTTTGAAACCTGAATACAATAATCTACATAGGATTCGACCCCACAGACTATTTCATAACCTATCCAAGAAATATATATATTTCTTCACTCTTCCCTTGGGTCATGTGGCAAACAAAAATACAATTGGTTAGCTGATTCAGCCTTCATCCTTCATTCTACTTCTCTCCCTGCCGAGCAGCCTTGCTGCTATGAGTGGCTTTGGGACAGTTCTGGCCAAATCAGCATAATTGGAAAATGGCTGTCTGAGTATTTGGGAAAAATTTAAATTTTCTAATTAAGGTAATAGACTCATCTGGCACACATATTTGGATTTTGTTCCTTTCTCTCTGGCTTTAGTGAGGCCTTGACCGTGGGCAGGATGCAGGATACTGATGTAATCAGGGCATGATGCCTGGAGTTTCTGCAGCTATTTTGAGATCATGTGGCTAAGGCCAACATACTACGGGTGTCTGAAACTTGTGAATGGCTACTCACTCCTAGAGTGCTTCTCTGAGACTTCTTTTTATAAAAGATAAATAAAGCTGAATGTCTAAAGCCTCTGATAGATTTTCTTTTACTTATATCTAAGAGCATTTATTTCTCAGTCAAGATGCTCAGTTAAATTATTCCCAAGCACACAAATGCTTGAGTATTGAGAAATTAATTTTTGTTAAATTGATTTTTGTTAAAACCATCTTCAATTTCAAGTGCTTTAGCACCAACCAAATTATTGCTGATCTGAGCCTATAGGAAGGAAACATGTAGATGTGTGTGTGCACATTTATATGCATACCTAAATGTATACCTAATTTGTATGTGTACACACACACACGCTCACACACACTCACACACCTATAGATATGTGGATATATATAGAGAGAATTAGGACTACAGCTGTTTGAGATTTGGGTTTTGTCTCTTTATTCATTCCAAGTGATTATGGCCCTGTAATTTAAGAAAGGAAGTTAATATTTTTGAGGACAAGGAAAAAGGATGAAGCCAGACTAGAAGGAGAGAGGAGGCCTGATATAGGAAGAAATGATTTTCCAAAGCTGGCATTCAGTTGGCATCCAGCAGGAACACTGCCTAGCACCAGAGCCTGGGAGCACAGGGAACGGAAATGCCTTTCTGAGGAGAGCTACAAAGTGATTCACACTCTTCAACAAACATTTCCAAGATGTACTGCAGAAAATCATCACAAAAACACCAAAACCCTCCTCTTCAAAGCTGAGTTCTAAGAGCCTAAACACATTCTCTCTTTTATAGGGGTCCTTCTGCATGTCGACACACCATAAAAAGTCAACTGGTTGAGATTCACAGTTCTTGGTTTTATTCATGCCATGTAAACATTTCTCAGGTCACTTGACAATTGCAGCGCATGGCATTCTTGGGAGACAGGGATCTTATAAGCACTCCAAACACTATTTTACCATGTAGTCACAAACTGTCACAACGGATAATGGCCATGTGTTCCAGCTGGAATTCTGCCAGTGGGGAAGATCTGAGAAAGATCTTTTCATCTCTAATTCAGAAGACTTTTCAAATCAATAATATTTATTACTATTATTATTATTATTGGTTTTGCCAAACTGAATATTTCTTCTTCTTCTTCTTCTTCTTCTTCTTCTTCTTCTTCTTATTATTATTATTATTATTATTATTATTATTATTATTATTATTGGTTTTACCAACCTGAGATCTGGTTATTATCAGTTTCAAGGCTATTTTATTTATTCTGATAGTGGGCACGTGGTTCTAGGGAGTTCTCAGTGGACCACACTGGGCTACTTCTCAAGGCCTAGCAAGGTAAGGGAGAGGGATTTGCCTCACTCATCCATGAACTCCTGCACACAAATTGTGTCCATCCCCCTTCCTAACCAAAAAGAACTCTTGGAAGACCATCTTGGGGTTGAAGAGTGAACCCTCCAAAACTGAAATTAAAGAAATAACATTGCTGACTAAAATAACAATACTAATAGCAAGTTGGAGAGCATGCCAGTCATTGTAGGGGTTATTTTCCCTGTGTAATCTCATTCCATCCCAAGAATCCTCTGAGTTTGTATTGTCATTACCTCCTTGGATGGATGAGGAGTCTTTGGTTCCGTGAGGTTGGCTTCTGACGCTTACCCTGCATCAGAGAAGGGATTTAAACTCAGGTCCATGTGTGCCTAAAGACTTTCCCCACTCACTAATGATGAGTAGCTATGTATATAATTTCCCCAAGGCCAACGGGAGATTTAAAAGCAGTCTCTCCCACATCCTTTCTTCCTCACCACAGCTTGAGCACTTGGTCATCATGGAAGCATTTTGACTATTTATTCTGTCACTGATCCCACAGCAAGACCCTATAGCTATGGGATTGCCAGCTTCCAGCTCTCCTGTGGCCAAAGTGGAGAAAAACTTGGAAGAATAGAGCTGTAAGATGTGGGCAAGGTCAGAAGGAGGGTTGTGGGTACTGAGGAAGGAGAGGAAAAGGGGGATAAGTAAGGGAGAAGAGCTTGGAGCACAGCTGTGTTAGGTGAGATCTCTTGCTTCTCTTGAGGACTAAAGTCAGCATTACTCCCTCATTCCAAACTAGCCAAGGGCAACTATTGCACTGCACACACAGTATAAATGGGAAAGGTTGGGGAAAACCATTCCACCCAGTGACCATTTAAGATCAAGGCCAATATTCTGGTAGTATCCCCACAAACTGAGATTTATTCTAATTTACAAAAAGAACCAAGGCATACTAAGAAAAAAATCTAATCAGTCTTTCAATATGAGGAAATTCAACCATAGACCACGGGAAGTGTTACTAAAGAGTGCTATATTACAAGTGCTTTAGTAGACGTCTGGGACCATATAACGAAAGGCTCTGTAAATGGGCACCATGCATACAACACATACACTCATAACATGCCAAGTCATTCTGGCAATTGTGTATATAAACATGCAATTAAAATGCATCAGTTGGTTAACTCTATAGTCCTCCCCTTATAAAGTGATTTGAAGTGCATACTGAATTTGTGTTCCTAACACATATGGGGAACAGACATTTGAAAATGAACTTTGCACAATTTCATTATTAAACACTCAGCAGGCTTCAAAGACAACTGCATTTCATTAATAATAAATAATAAAAATGAAAACAGTAAAATATTAACATATCAAACACCTCTTTAATGATATTTTTATGCACAAAACATCATACCTTCCCAAGAGACTAAGTCCCTGCCTGATTGTAAGTTAGGCATTTAGTAAAGAAAATAAACTCTTTCAGAAGAGTCAAGAAGTCTCAACTGTTATACTATATGGTAACCTAGTGCTCCCTTATTTTTTTTAATGTCTTATTTGGAAATACAGTAATTCTAAACACAGAAAAATTGCAAAAATAGTACAAGGAATAGCCACATATACCCCTACCCTTTCCTCAGATTTATCTGTTACATTTTCCCCCATTTGCTTTTCATTTGTTGTTCTCTCTGTCTCTATCTGTCCATCCATTTATCTATCTTAAAATAATTGGGAGGGCAGAATTCACAGCATTTCCCCCACAGTATAGGAACCCATAACAGCACATTTCATTGTCATCTTTAGTCTCCTTTAACATGGAACATTTCTTTCATCTTTTTCTTTTTTTTTTTTCGAGACATTGACAATTTTGAAAGAGAATTCTTTGTTTTAAAAATGATCTTTATCTTAGATTCATTTGATGCCTCCTTATGATTGAACTCAGATTATACATTACTCCTGGCTGGAACATATGCATGTAATTAATATCATGTCCTTTTCAAGACACCGCATCCAAGGTACTTGATGTCTACTTCCCCCTCATTGGTGATATTGATTATCTAAAGTGTTGGCTGATTTTTCCATTGTATAGTTATAATTTTTTTAGCTTCCAACTATTTATCTATGTAAAATCATAATCACTCATCAAATTTTCCTCCCTAGATTTAGCATCTATTGATGCTCCTTTACATTCATCTCAATAGGATTTTCTCATTCCAGCTTCCCTCCATATTGACCCCATTACTTGTCTCATTATTTATGTATTAAAAAAAAAACAGGGGTGCCTGGGTGGCTTAGTCTTTAAGCATCTGCCTTCGGCTCAGGTCATGATCCCGGGGTCCTGGGATCGAGCCCCACGTTGGGATCCCTGCTGAGTGGAGAGTCTGCTTCTCCCTCTACCACTCCCCCTGCTTGTGTTCCTCTCTCGCTGTGATTCTCTCTGTCAAATAAATAAAATCTTAAACAACAACAACAACAGTCAAGGAATCATTTAGCAGGAATTTGATCATAAACAAGTCACTGATTTCTGTATCTAAATTTTAACATCAAAATAATTTCAATGATTTTTTTAGAAAATGCAAATCACGGAACATGAATGTACATGTGGAAGTAGCACGTTTTATGAAAATATGGGGATGCACTTAAGTGTTCATAATTGTCACAACAGTAATGGAAAATGTCACAGCACTTTCCAGTTTTAAGAGTACTTTAACATAAATTATTTTCACCTAATGAGAATGCTAAGAATTAGGTAAAATGGGTATTACCCCATTTGACAGAATGAAGATTTGACCCTAGTGGTTCTTGTTCCTTCTGACTCAATGTTTTTCCAATATCCTAGGTGACTTTATATAAATACATCGCTCTCTCTCTCTCTCTCTCTCTCACACACACACACACATACACACACACCATTAAAATGAGCATTCATGTATATGTCACCAATATGTAAGCTAATAACTAATTCCAGAGGGTTGGCATGGCCCAGTTCCAATGGTGGCTAGGGAAAATTATGGAAGAATGTGACAGCAATAGAAAAGAGTGGGGTCCCATGATAACAGGCTCCTGATGTTTTTCATGTTTGAATTAGAGGTGACATTCATGATTTGAAAGTATTGTGCACTCTTCTTTACAGATGGACCCCCAGCCCAACATACAACTGAACAGAGTAACATTGGAAGATGGGAGGTGGGACTGAGGGAAGGGGCAGGAGGCAGTTTATACATTTAAAAAGGGTGGTCTGAGTATGCTTGATTAAAAAGGGAACACTTGAACAAAGCTTTGAAGGAGGTATGGTTCTCTAATGGAAGAGTCTTTCAGACAGAAGGAATATATAGTGCAAAAGAACTAAAGCAAGGCCATGTCTGAGGATCAGCAAGGAGGCCCCTGTGGGTGGAGTAACAGGAGATGCAGACAAAGAGATGAGGAGTGGGTACATGGTCATGGAGGGCAATGGAAGCCAATGCAAAGACTGTAGGCAATCATTAAAGAGTTTGGGGCATGGAAGTCACATGATCTGACTTATACTTTCATAGAATCAGTAGCATTGCTGTTTTTGTTCTAGACGGTAAGCCAGATTTTGCTAAATATGATAATATTAACTGAGTATCTAGGTAGCTAATCATCCATCAATCCTTCTTATTTTCTCTTTATCCTGATGTTTGTATTCCATAATTAATTAGTTTTATTGTGTGTGTCTGCATGCATGTGGTTCTGTGCATGTGTAAAATTTGAAATACATACTTTTTAAATTCTTCAATTCTTCAACTGTCTGCTGCTTCAACCATAACAATTTCAAAAGGCCCATTCCTTTTCCTTACTAAAGTATACTGTATTTATTTGTATATTCATGTCATATCCTGGATCATGAGTTCCTGGAGGGTAGTCCCACACACCTTTTAATTCTGAAAATACAATAGTTTCTGGGTCACAGACTAAGTCTCTAAAATATTGAGTTGAACGACTACACATAGACACAGGATACGTCTGCAAAGATGTCCACACGGTATACCATATGAGAAGCCATGGAAAAGATTCTGCTCTGCTAAGAGTTAAATAATATATCAACATTATCAAAGGAAAAAATATACAACCAGATTGTTTTGAGAACTGTCACAGAAATCTGCTAAATTTTAAATCAAGTTTTGGGTTTTATAAAAAGGAAATTTCTCAAATGAAGTATTTTTTTAAGTGATTTTCACACAACTGACTTTGAACTCCTCATTTCTAATCAACAGGTTCAGTTGCTTTTTTTTAACTTTTTAAAATATTTTATTTTATTTATTCATGCGAGACAGAAAGAGAGACAGAAACAGAGGCAGAGGGAGAAGCAGGCTTCCTGATGAGAAAGGAGTCCAATGGAGGACTCGATTCCAGAACCCTGGGATCATGATCCCAGCCGAAGGAAGATGCTTAATCGAAGGAGCCACCAATGTGCCCCTCACAAATGAACTATTTTGAACGGTTTACCTCTTCTGAGGCAACATTAGAATGTAAAGGGACAGAGAGCTTAATGTATCCCCCTGTACATATTCTCACATAAATACATATTGGAGGTTTACAATTCAAAGACTCGCGATAAAAAAAAAAAATCATGACTCATATCCTTGGGGTGCCGAGACATCCTTCATTTCATGCCCATCTGAGTAGTGACTTCCAAAGGTGTAGCTTCACCTTTGTGGTGTCATTTTCCCACATAAACCAGCAAAAGTTCCTCATTGTTAAAGAAATCTGTGGAAGTAATGGCTCCTTCAGAAAAGGGCAGTGGGAGGGTGGGAAGTCAGCAAGGTGAATTAGATCCTTTGCTTTGGAACAACAATTATAATATGGAATAAGAGAAAGCTCCTTTATAGTTTCTCTGCAGATGCTGTGCCACTTTGCAATGGTGTGACAGTCAACAACAGCTGAGTGATGTCTGGTATGACCTCTTTCATCCTGAGTAAAGGTCAAGGCAGGTTCTCTCCTGTTACCTTAGCCATCACAGATGTGCTGTAGTGACTGATTACATTGAGGCAACTAACATCTGCATATAACCTTATCCCCACTGTGGTATCATGGTTTGTTTGCAATATTTTGTTATCTGCAATTTTAATAAATAACTCAGAAGAATATCATCTACTAGACAAGACTTAGAAGCTCTAAGGAGGATACATCATTAAATACCATGAGTAGTAAATGTGTTAATTAAATCACATTTAACTTATGCATAAATTTACTTTGCAAATATTTTGTAAATATTTATTGACCAACTCCTAAAATCCAGGCACTAACATAAGATTTGGGATACAATGATGAATGAGACGAAATCTACTTTTATGACTGATACTTTCCAAACACATGAAATAGAGAATTAACTGAAAACAAGGTAATTTCAAATATAGAAATACACATTTCCATTTGATTATGTTTTATGGTCTACTTAATCTTTGTTTTTTTCTGTATTTTCCTAATTGAATCCCATTTATCACAGTTGTAACTCATTTCTTATGCTAAACATCAGTCTCATAGTATTCTTCTCATTTAATTTCAGTGAGTTACACCATGCCATTACTTTACATTTCTGTAGATAATTTAACAAAAAATAAATTTCAATAGTATATATATTATACCTTATAGACTATATTACATATAGAATATATTACATACTTGATATATATTTCTCCTCTTTTCTTCTTATTATTCCCTTATTTCAAATAGGTTTTCCACAAAACATAACTTCATTAAGGAGATAACTTCATGGAGCATCTCTTTCACAGTTCCAGAAATAAAGGACTCTGATGGTGTGAAACTCATCAATCTCTGAACGTTTCTACACTAAGGATCCTCAAGCACCCAATTTTGTCCATCCTCCTTTACAGCTAAGGAGGCAGTGACTGCAAAGTTGAAGTGAACAACTTTTACCACGGACCTGAACCATACCATTTCCTTCCTGCGACCTTTCCCATAGAACATTCAGAAATCCAATCTGGGCCACCCACTGACATCAACAAACATCCCATTTAAACAGTATTCCCAGAGAAGTCCCATGGTTGTAGCAAAGATGAGTTCAATGGCAACAGAAGCTTTTGTGTTTGTGTCTCTCCCCATCAACTCTCATCAGTCACAACCTCAGACCACAGTTCTCTCCACACTCCTTTTAGTTAAGTCACAGACAGGTTTTGCCCAAATTTTGGCTGCTCAGAATATTTTCTTCGATTTTTTTTTCAATATTCTTTACAGATGTCCTAGGTGAGTAGTTGCATCTCTTTTCTTTCAAGGTCATCTTTCATTTATTCTCTTCTTTTTCTCACCATTTCTTCCAGTCTTTCAATAGATCACCTGTCTTTGCCATGCTTGTATTGGATAATAATATTGCATCAGTTATCCCCAAAGAAGTTTTAATAAATATTATGAGGTTGCATGGCAAGATAGAAACTCAGATGGCTAATCAGGAGGTTTAGGAGATTCTGATTTAAGAGAATTTCAGCAGAGATTTTTACTGTAGTACCTTTCAGAACCCATGACATACTGATGTACTCTGCAACTCTCCAAAAAGGTTGTATACACTGTATTTTATACATTTAGATGCATGCCTTTGTTTCCTACAAAAACACCTTTGATATGGAGATGCTTCCATTAATTGAATCAGTTTAACTGGTGGCAATTTTTCCTGGCAGTACATTAAAAAATGGTCTAATATATTACAATCAATAGTATCTTAGATTTAATAAAATTCATTACCAGATTGTGTCTGCCAAGCTTAATTGACTATAAGATTTTCTTAATCAGAAATATCTCTTTAAATGTGTGGCAATACAACATATTTTGGGAAATATTGTGCAAAAACCATATTTCCCAAATCTGTTTATTTTAGAAGAGTGACATTCCATCCTGAATTTGGAAATCCCCAAGTTATCAACCAAGGCAGGGGAGGTAGGGGCAAAGGGAGTTTTGCAATCTTTAATTTTCAAAAGAATTTTTTAAATACCCATGGTTTTATTACTCATTCAGAACAGAATCTGATATAAAGCCACATAAACGTCAATCCAAACTTTAGTTTTCAGCAGAGGTGGTACTAAGGGACCTTTTTCTGTAGGAGTCCTTTAAAATCTTTCAGTCTCCAAGAACACTCCCAGTGCCCAGTAAAACCTAGCAAAGCCATCTCTAACACGCCGGCTCAGTAAGAAGAGTGTACCTGGCATTCTCTATACCAATCGTCTACCCCCCCTTCTTCTAGGACTAGCTAGCAGCCTCCAGCTCCCATCCCCACCTTCATGGGACATTTCTGGAGCCCTTCATGGTAAGGACTCAGCCTCCTCATGGCGTGACTCCCAAACATCAGGAAACCAAACCAAACCCCAAGCTTCATTCAGTGGAAAGGAATGGAGGCTGCAGCCACCCAAAAAGGCTGGGGATTTTTGCTCTTGTTTTATTTGGAGCCAATGTTTGTCACCGTAGAGAATTTTAGAATTGGCTAAGCCTCTGTATCACCGCCCACTTGAGGTAAAATTCAGATATTGACTAGACTAAAGGTGCAGAATCAGACAGTGAAGGGGACCTACAGTACCTGGAAAACCGACCATGGAGGCAGAATGTACTTACAAGTGCCCCGCCAATAAATAAATTATGCCTGAGGATGTTAGGAGGGCTGTGCACATCCCTCAGCTTGCAGTCAATAGGACAAAGCACTCGTGGGGGTGTGGGGGGGTGGCTTAAACCCAGTGCACAGACAAAAATGTACCTCCAAGTACAGCTCTATAGCTAAACAGTCACCTTTATCCACATTATTTATTTCTTATTAAATGTGTAAACTTATCAGAGGTTGGAATCACTTACAGCAACCTCAAAAGTAGTAACACAAAAATTAAAAAGCCAAGCTAATAGCAAAGAAGGGAAATGAGAACCCATGGCTAGGGAATATAACTGGGAAATCGGGGGGGGGGGGGACAGACGGTGAGAGCTGGATCCTTTTGCACATTTTAATTTTTTTTTTCTTGTCCAGAGGGAAAGTCAAAGTGATTCTGCTGTTATCACTTCACTATTTTTTCCTGAGGTAGGAGAATTCTCCAAAAGGATTCAATTAAATGACACTTTTAAGTTAATAATAAGAAGAATCAAGAGAGGATTTCATTTTTAGTTAAGTGCTATCCCCTCTACCCAACCCCTCTCAAATGCTCTGACCAGCACAGCAGGAAACTGCCTGCTGTCCAGTCGGCTTTAAAGAGAGGGAGACAACCAGTCTGCAGGCTCTTTCTGTACCAACAAAGTGATATCTTGTTGCAACAGAAAACTGTTGCCTCCTCCCAGATTGGGGAGGGGCAAGGGAACACAAAATGGTATTTACTCAATGCTGAATTCTCTAGTTACAGTACTTATTTAATTGGCTTTCCTGGAAAGCAAACCAGGGTTAAATACTGCAGTAATGAAAAAGACAAACAATCAAATCTAAGCTCAAATACTTGCTATTCATTCAACAAATATTTATTGTGCACCTGCTATGTGCCAGGTACTCTTCTAGGCGCTGGAAATCCAGGAAGGACGGAAGCACATAAGCTTGTTCCTTCTTGAAGCTTGCACTCCACTGCTGAGAGTTAGATAATAAACTATTTATCTGCCTACCTGCATTTAAACAGAATAGCACATATGGAAAGCTAGGAGTAGAGAGAAAGGTTATATATATATATATAATTATACACATATATGTACATATATTTGAACTATATACATATGTATACACATATAAATGCATATGCATATATGTAGGAAAATAGTATATAGTTTGGCTGCAGAAGCTCTCTCTGATGGGGTGACATTCCATTAGAGACCTGAAGGAATAGCAAATAATCCACGGGGTTGTGGTGGCAAGAGGGGGGCTGGGATCCTTTTAGCGCAAGGAGTAAGTAAGAAGATGGTGTAGCCAGGCTATATTAATTAAGAAAGAAGAAGGCAAGGCAGAGAAGTAGAGGGACCTCATAGATGCTTATTTTTAAAAAAAATTTACTTATTTATTTGAGAGAGAGAGAGAAAGAGCAGGAGTGGGGGGGTGCTGAGAGAGAGTGAGAAGCAAATTCCCTGCTGAGCAGGGAACCAGGACCCTGGGATTATGACCTGAGCCAAAGGCAGATGCTGAACCTGACTGAGCCACCCAGGAACCCTGACCTCATAGGTGTTTACAAATATTTCTGTTTTTACTTTGAAAGAGACGAGAAACTTTCAGAAGGTTTAAAGCAGAAAAATGGCATGAACTGATCGATGTTTTTAAAGGTTTACTCTGGTTGCAGAGAAGAGGGTGGGCTATAGGGAGGGGGGATATAAATGGAGTGACTAGTTTAAAAGGTATTATAATATAGGCAAGGGATTATATCAGGTCAGCTAGGGTTATAGAGGTGCAAGTGGTGAGGTGAGAAATGGTTAAGGAGAGCCATTGGTATTTATTGATTAATTCTATATGATGTGTCATTATGGGGGAAAAAGGAAGAATGAAAGTTCAACCTGAGTCAACTAGAAACACAGTTTCTCATAATGGAGATTGTAAGGACTAAAAGCAAAGGAAGTTTGAGGCAGAAAAAATGACTTGTTCTGGACATTTTAACTTTGACACTCCTATTTAGTATCTAAAAGGAAAGTATTGGTTTTTCATTGCCTTATAAAGTCTGGACTTCAGTTGAGAGGTGAATCTTAGCAATATAAATTTGGGAATGAGCAAGATACGGATGATATTTAAAGATGTGAATTTTGATGAGTTCAATACGGAAGTGAGTAGGAGTAAAGATACCCAAAGATTCAGAACTGGGCGCTGGAGTCCACCAAGATTGAAATAAGAGCAACCAGCCACAGCAATTAAAAAGAGGCATCTAGTGAGCCAGCAGCGGCCCAGAAAGAACTGTGCCTCACAATCCTAATTTTAAGAAAGAAAAATTGCCCAAGTGTGCCAAATATTGCAAGAATTAAAAGTTAAATGAGAAATGGGAATGGCCCTTCGGTCTGGGCAACAGGAGATCATTGCTGATACTGACAAGAAGAAATTTGCTGGAGTGTTAGAGACAGAGACATGATGGGGGTGTCTTCGAGAGAGCAGAAAGAGGGTAAGTGGAAAACAGGGAGTAGAGGCTTATCTGGTAGGCAGTTCTGCTTTCAAATGGGGCAGAGATTAGGCAGTCACGGAAAAGGAAATGGAGTCAAGAGCTCTCCCTCTTTTTTCCTCTCAGGATGAGAAACATTACAGCACCTTTGAACTGTTGATTGGACCAACTCCATTAGAAGAGAGTAGTAGCAACATTTTAAAAGTTTTCTTCTGTTTGCTTGTTTTCAGTGAAGAGCAAGCAAAGTTATCAGCTGGGTAAATACTGCAGAGGAGAGACAAGAGACATGTACAAACTGTTCCTCCAGGGAAGCGGAGGACTAGACCAGGGAAATCTGATAGGTTGTGTAGTAGCACTGAAGGCTCACTTGAGGGGAATGGTCATGTATGTAAGGCGAGACCCGTCAGCACAGTAGAGGACCTTTTCTCCAGCTGGGTTCAGGTGTTTCCATGCAAGTGGTGAGAGAGAGAGAGAGAAAGAGAGAGAGAGAGAGAGAGAGAGAGAGAGAGAGAGAGAGAGAGAAAACCAGGATTAGGGTTTTACTAGAGTAGTTCAAAGGAGGAAAAGTGGGACAAGGAATTTTTTCTAAGTATGTAAAAGACTAGGAATAGTTTTCTGTGAAAGCTAAGCACATCATGGATAGATGTGGGAACATGAGAATGAACAACAAAGAAAAGATGAAAAATGCCAATGACTCATAGTTCCTAATAAGGTTTTTTTTTAAAGTGTTAGAATCAGAATACCCAAAGTTGTGAGCTAGAAAACAGGAAGAGAGGATCCAAGAGAAGGACCCTGAAATTGGGATTATGGAGGGTTTTAGTAACTGGTAATGACAACGTCTAGGATATGGCCATTAGATGGGTGGCTGAGGTAAAATGTAGAATTGTTGGAAAAGAGGGCAAGGGACTGAGAGGCCAAGCACTAAAATCATCAAGACAGGCACCCGGGTGGCTCACTTAGTTAAGTGTCTGCCTTCAGCTCAGGTTATGATCCCAGGTCCTGAGATTGAGCTCCATGTTGGGCTCACTGATCAGTGGGGAACCTGCTTCTCGGTCTCCTTCTGCTGCTCCCCCTGCTTGTACTCTGTCTGTGTCAAATAAATAAGTGAAATCTTTAAAATAAGATTAATAAAATAAGGTAGTAAAATATAAAATAAAATAAAATAAAATAAAATAAAATAAAATAAAATAAAATAAAATAAAATAAAATAAATAAAATAAAATAAAATAAAATAAAATAAAATAATCATCAAGACTATGGGAGGTTTCATAAAGGATCCAGTGAATGACCTGAAGGGCAGGGACTATAATGGGGGATAATGGTTTAGAGACCCGTGAGATGCACAAATGAGGCTTCCACAGAGGAAAAGGAAAGAGTGATCTGGAAATGACAGCAAGGAAGGCCCCCTGGCACCAGTGTGGTGCGCTCCCCAATTTGAAGTGCTTTTAGGGGAAGCAGTGTCTTCTGGGATATTCAAGTTTGAATGTGAGTAAGAAAGTGAAAGACAGTTCAAGAAAAGTTTGAGGATAAAAACAATATTGCATATGATTCTGTGATTTCTAGAAGATGCAGCTAGGGTCTGGAGTTAACCAGACCGTCTTGGGTGGTGGCTTGTGGTAAAGGGATTATCCCTGAAGTTCTGCTGGGCATTAAAAACAACCGTGGTCATTTAGCATGTGTTCAGGGATGGCATACCACAAAAAAATCTGGTTTATTTCTGTCCATAAGGAGCATGTCTCCGGATTACTGTCTTCCTGGATGGCAGGCACTATATACCATCAACCAATGCTGATCTAACCACTCACTTAAAAGTATTTATTATTTAGACTTTACCACTTTCTTTTCCTGACACACACAGGAGGCAGGAATCAGAGTGTCAGAATTGGGGAGGTTTGTTCTGCAACACATTTTTCTTTTTCTTTTCTTTTCTTTTCTTTTCTTTTCTTTTCTTTTCTTTTCTTCTTTTCTTTTCTTTTCCTTTCCTTTCCTTTCTTTATTATTTTATTTTTTTTCTTTTTTCCCCTTCTTTTCCTTCCCTGTACCTCCCTCCTTCCTTCCTTCCTTTCTTTCCTTCCTTCCTTCCTTTCTTTCCTTCCTTCCTTCCTTCTTTCCTTCCTTCCTTCCTTCCTTCCTTCCTTCCTTCCTTCCTTCCTTCCTTTTCTTCTTTCCTTCTTTCCTTCTTCCTTTCTTTTACCCTCAGGAGTTAGAAGATCATTTTTCTCTGCTTCAAGAGCACTGACTTGGACAGCTAGAATTGTGGTGACAAGGAACGTACGCTAATACTTTTTCATTTAACCAGAACAAGGTAATGTGAGCCAACTAGAAAGCATTTCTCTCCTCTCTGCACACAACACAGAGGAATGTCAGAGGCCCCTGGGACTAAGGATGCTTTCTGCCGAGTGGCAGAGGGAGGAAGGAAACTGCCTATTGGTTTTCCAGCTCTAACCCTCTGGAATGCTCAAATCTCCTTGTAGACTTTCTCATTTAGACTCCAGAAAGCAATACAGACTTGCACTTGGTATACTCATAGGGTGAAAGCATCAGATTATCATCACTGGTAGCAAAAGTTTTTTCCCTGTTTCATGACACAGGTGGTATATTAAAGAGTTCTGGACCATAAAACAGTAACTCTGGGCTTCTTTCTCTTCCCTATCCTCCTCCACAACCTGTCAGAGCTTATTTAATAAATCTGGAGGCTTTCTGGCTTATCTCTTTCAGTGGATGTGTTTTTACTCTTCAAGCAAAAGCACCTTCAAATGTAGATCCTTATCCATTGTAATTTCACAGTCAGCAACACCTCTAGGTAACAGTTCACTTCAAAAGTTTGGTGGATATAATAATCTTTATTATGTAGTTAACATATATTAGTTGTTCACTATGGGCCAAGTAATGTGCAATATCTTTTTCAATCTTTACAGGAAGTTTAAAAGGTAATAACATTGCCCACCTTTTATAGTTGAAGACAATGAAATATCGAAAACTTATGTCTCCAGGATCATATGGATAGTAAGTAGCACAGCCAGGATTTGAACTTGGGTAGTCTTGATTCCTGATCACACATACTCTTAGCTACTACAACATACTGCTAGATATTGGGTTAGATAGTAAAGTTGGTTAAGACAACCAACCTCAAGGAGCACATAGTGCAGTATGGAATTAGACATATTATCCTAATAATATCCTACCCTTGACTCTTAAGTGCATAGCCACACATAAGAGTTTGAGTCTGAATCACAATAACTAGTTGTCTGCATTGATTTTTAAAACATGCTTGTAGGCTGAGAGGAACCCTTCTCGGCAAATCGATTTACAAGTGTCATAGAAGAAAGATTATGCTACAGAAATAACTTTCTACAGCTTTTTCCCCATCTTCGAGGGGTAAGTAGCATCAGCGAACATTTATAGCCAAAGATGTGCATTCCAAATCAGAGGCAGAAGAGAACACAACAGTGTATACATTGTCCTTTTTCCCCACATAGAACCATAAGCTGTGAGGGCAGCCAGAGCTGTCTTCCTGGATGGCAGGCACTATATACCATCAACAAATGCTGATCTAACCACTAACTTAAGAGTATTTATTAGAGAACTTACTCGCTTTCACTTATTGAGATACACAAAACTAAAACTAAAACACAAATTTACTTTATTCTGGAACAAAAATGGTAACAACTATCTTGGCAAAGGTTACCTTCCCATTATAAGTAACATCTTAAAAATAACACACATGGTTATTTTGACAGAATAGATCATTTGTGACATTTTAGCCTGGGGGGACTGTTCATGAAAGGCATGAGTATAAGTGAAGATATGATTCACTAAGCCATTCCTTTTGACAATTATAAGTTATACCTTACATAAGAGGACAGATTTTCTCATTTTGTTTTGTTTTCTCATCCTTTGGGTCACTAATGATACGTTTGGATGAAAGTGTATGCATAGTTTTTTTTTTCTTTTTGTTAATCAATTACAGATTTTTGTTAGCCTAATCAAATAGAGTTAGTAAAAGACATGGGAGAAAAATAACAATAAAATTCAGAATCCTTTCTATTTAGACTCTATTAAAATGGCAAAAAATATTTTTTGTGACAGTTTATTTAAATGGTGGTAGTATAGACAGGAGGTATAGATGGGGGGAAAATCCTAAATTGCCACTTACATAGAGTCTGCAGTCAAGTTAGAGAGGTAGGTTAGTAGGTCACACTGTAATTTAAGTATTACCTTCTCAAGTCAAAACAATATATTATCTCCAGAACCTCAATGAATACAATAGACCTCCAATAAAAGCTGTTTGAACTTTAGTGCTCCCAAGAGTTAACAGAAGAACTTTTAACACTACAGAGAATTCATTATCATATAACTTCTCTTCCACCACAGGCAATGGGTACACTTCTTAAGTGAAGTAATTTATTTACAATCTTAAAGTTGTACGAAGTGGTCTTAAGGAAGAAATCAATGAAGTACAAAGCACAAATTCACACTTTTACACGTAGATGGCTCTATGTGAGACTATTCAGGTTACTGTGTTCTTCAGAGCAATTGCTTTCTATTCCCGTTTACTGACTGTGACACAAGCAACTCAAGGCAAATGTCTGTCTCCTGTTGGAATAAGTTGGTGGTTTATATGAAAAGAAATCTGCATCGTTTTGACTAAGACAACATGAAAACCAAATGCCTTCCAAATATTCCACATTTTCCTTCTGTATGTGACTCACGTGGAAGCATCTGGACTTTATGTGTATCGTAAGCCTTCAGAATATCTTTTTCAGGGCTCTGATTTCATTCAAAACTGCAAGGAAATGCTCGTGTAGTAGCAATATTCACTTCTGAGTTTTTATCAAAAATTTTTTTCTGATTCTCCAGCAGAAAGAAAGAAAGGAAGAAAGAAAGAAAGGAAGGAAGGAAGAAAGAAAGAAAAAGAAAAGGAAGAGACGGAAGGAGGGAGAGAGGGAGGAAGGGGGGAAATCTTTTTCTCCATTAGGCTATGGACACTGTTTTGTTTCTTTCAAGAAAGGGAAAGGAATCTGGTCTCAGAGCCAACACAGAATACTAAACACAGGAGATGACTTAATAACAACTAAGACAGAAATGGACATATCACTTCCACCCAGGTACCACATGTCCGAGATGTGGCCCAAAGACAGTGAGCTGCTGAGGAAGAAGGTACATCTCTCTAGTTAGAATAAGAAAGGTTGATACGATTTAAGGGTTACCATATTGGATTAAGGGATGAAGATACTGGAGCACCTGGCTAGTGCAGTTAAGTGTCGAGCTCCTGGTTTCAGCTCATTTCATGATCTCAAGGTCCTGGGATTGATCCCCACATCGGGCTCCACACTCACCATGGAGTCTGCTTGAGATTTTCTCTCTCCCCCTGCCCATCCCCCCCAACTTGTCTTTCATTCTCTCTCTCATTTTTTTTTTTTAAAGATGAACATTTTTGGATGATGTGCTGCTGGCACTGATTAGCTACACAAAGTTAAGAACAACATTACTTTTATATAATTTTAAAAATAGCACATGCCTCTGTCCCCTACCCTATGGAGATGACTTTATAGGAATCCAACCAAACCTCATAATCAATCTCATTTCTCCAGGCTGGTAGGTCGTCACTGGAAGACCCAATTATTGTCTGCATAGAGAGAAAGGCAGGACATACCCCCGGTTCAATTAATATCACATCCAAATCTTCTAGACCACTTGACCAGAGATAAAGTTGGTAAATATTTACACTTATGCAAACTTGCTTCTCTCATAGGCTCACAATGTCCAGAGATGTCACGGGATGGTTGTAGGAAGGTGATAATCATACTGTGGAACCCAAACTGCTACTTCGCAGTGTCAGGAGAGAGCAGGTAATCAGGTGACCTCTCCCCCTTACGGACCGTTCTCTCACATTTCCTTCCTCACAGGCCCAAGGAGAAAGAAAGAAATAGAACAAGTTTCCACAAGGCAAATTACAAATGACACTTGGTGCCCATGAGGTATGTCGTGGAATATCAAGAGGTTCTGGAGAGATTTACTACCTATCTCTCCTCTTGCAGAGGTGAAGAAACATCTTTCTCCCAGTCCATCATGGACTAGTGTATTGTCTTACAGTTCATGGCTCATACTCAGTTCATGTCCCATGTAATTCCACATGACTTCTACAACACTCAAATCGGCCTCCAGTTTGTTCCATGAGACCTGACCCCTGACATAACACACTTGCTCTCCATTTTCGTATTTACTGCATACCAGTGGTGAGGAACAGTTCACAAACTGGCATCCAGCTGTGTCGAGGCTGGGATTTGGATCCCACTACCCTGACTTAGTCTTAGCCTCATTGCTTACTTACTAATGTGTGGGACATGGGTGATTCACTTCAGCTCTCTGTGCCCCGGTTTCCTCATCTCTGAAATAGTGCCAACTCATTAAAATGAGTTAAAATATGCAAAGCGACTATAATAGCTAGAACAATACTGAGCACAGAGTAACCACTCCATATCAGATTTTATTTTTATTATGCCACTGTAAGCCATAACCCAGCTGGCTTTGCAACCTATATGCCACAAACTATGTAGGGCAACCTGTAACAGATAGAAAGTATCAGCATCCCTTGCCACTTTGCCAGAATAAACCACATTTATGATGGGCTGCCATGTTTTCTAAAGTATAAGTACAAGATACTGTTAAAAATCAATTGTACGGGGCACCTGGTTGGCTCAGTTGGTTAAGCGACTGCCTTCGGCTCAGGTCATGATCCTGGAGACCCAGGATCGAGTCCCACATCGGGCTCTCTGCTCAGCGGGAGGCCTGCTTCTCCCTCTCTCACTCCCCCTGCTTGTGTTCCCTCTCTGGCTGTGTTTCTCTCTGTCAAATAAATAAATAAAATCCTTTAAAAAAAAAAAAAGAGCATCCTCCCTTGAATACACTATAAGTCTCTCTTATTTTGTGATTATTTGTTTACATGTTGTTTGTCTATCCCATATAGATCACACAAGGCCAGTGGTCTCTATTATGAAGTCATATATCTACCTGGCATGTAGTAAATATTCAGTAAATACTTGTCGAATCAACTTGTTTCCAATAAATACTTATTGAACGAAGTATATTTTTCTATAATCCCCAATAAAATCTCACAAGGCCTTCTTGACCATTTTCCCATGCTACTGTTTTCTCCACCTTCAGAAACTTCATTCTCTGATTCAGTCATTCGACGAGCACTTACTGGATTACAGGTGCCTATTGGTACACTTAGGTGCAAGAGGATAGAATGAGGCACTGTGTCACAGCTTTTAAGAACTGGAAAAAGAAATAATGAACACAAAGCCTTATAAAATACGCCATATGCTATTGTGAGGGCTCATGTCTGTGCAGACGCATGTGTGTGATATTCAGGAAACACAGAGGAAACTACACAGAGCAGCACAAGGGATTTTCACATGGTGGATTCAGAGACGGCTATAAATTTGAGACTGGCTTTGAAGAGAAGTCTCTAGGCACACAAGATAGTGGTGATACTCTGGAGGTAAGAAATAGCTGAGCTAACAAACCTGTTTTAAAGAAATTATAAAATCAAATGAGAGATCTTATTCTAAATCCCAACTGTGCTAATTTGGAGAATAAATTTTACATCTTCCTACATGAATGCATTTTGATTTTGCACATTTTCTCGTTTTGTTTTGATTTTGATGTCATACTTAAGGGTTAAAAATGAGATTAGAAAAAGTCGTCTTAAGAATTTCAACTAGGGGCACCTGGGTGGCTCAGTTGGTTAAGCGACTACCTTCGGCTCAGGTCATGATCCTGGAGACCCGGGATCGAGTCCCACATCGGGCTCCCTGCTCGGCGGGAAGCCTGCTTCTCCCTCTCTCACTCCCCCTGCTTGTGTCCCCTCTCTGGCTGTGTTTCTCTCTGTCAAATAAATAAAATCTTTAAAAAAAAAAGAATTTCAACTACACTGTGTCTTTACAAAGAGAATCTGCAACCAAATCAGATCTGCAAGTAAATAGAATAGATAGTGGGAGAAAACATATTTATGTTCAAAATAATCATCTGAACATATGCATTTGCATGTTTATTGTCTTTACTTGTAACAGCAAGCACTTCTTACCTAACCAGTAAAGTATAAATAATACTTTACAGCTGAAGGTTGATACACTTTTTAAAATTATCTCATCAACATTATCTCATTTAATCCTCACAATACCCCTGTGAGACAAATAGACGGGGATTTCGATCTCTCCTTCATAGACATGTCAACTAAGAGAGAAATGTTAAGGGGCTTTTCTGAGGCTGCAAAACTAGTCAGAGGCAGGTGAGAATGGAAATCTCAGTGGTCTTTGCATTACAACATTTGGCTTTCTCTGGCAACGAACTCCCCTAAAGGAGAATCAGGTCTTCCCTGTGCTGAGGTTATAGTACTTGTAATGCAGTCAATCTAGAAAACACTGATCAAAAATACATATAAAAGAGTCACTTCTAATGTAGTGAGTTACTTGTTGAAAGACCAGATTTTAAATAATCTGGCATCACATTTAGGACCACCTCCACTCTTTTGCTAATGATTGGAGTGAAGCCTTTAACACACAGGATTCTGAAAACAAACCACGAGCCCAGTGGAGTCGACATACATCCCTTTGCTCAGGGTCTGTCTTGGTGGAGTTGTGTGTGGAGTGGCGGGGCAATGACCATGAGTTAAACACACGTGCGCCAAGCCAGGTCAATTAAATTTCTTCCTGAGGCTTTTACTGGAACTATTGGGAAAGAGACTCTCTCTAGTTGGGCTGTGAGCGCTTTTGATGATTATAGAGTCCTGAAGCAGTCAACAGGGAGGTGAGCGAAAGAAGTGCTGAGAAAGTAAATGCAGGTGAGTCATGTAGGAAGCAGGGTAACGGGAGGAAGAGGATACCCACAGAGAGGTGGAAAGTAAAAATAAATCTTAGGTTTGCCTAGCCACATAGTTTTCAACTTGGTGCCCACATTAGTATCACTGGAGAGTCTTAAAAACTCCCAACATCCAGGCTTCACCCCCGACCAATGAAATCAGAACCTTTGGTTCTATTCATGTTCACGCTCACGGTCATGTTCAGCATATCTGACCAGCAGTGGGGCCCTGAGGTCCTTTGGCTTTAACAGAAGTCTGCTGCTAGAGCAGAAGATGTCCCTGAACCACCAAGAAATGAAGGCGCTAAGAGAAAGGTCAATGGAGAATTGGTAAACAGACTGATTTTATCTACATCATATAAGGTGTAGTGTAGAAATAGGGCGTCCATCTGCATTTAACGCATTGTGCCTTTTTCACTGCTCCTGTGAACTTTCAAAATTACCACACTGCTGCTGTTTTACATGGGAGGGGAAGTAAGGGCAATTAAAGTGGTGAATGGGAAGCTAGTTTCAAGCTACCAATATCACATCACAGAATGCAGAGCCAGGAAGATGCCTATGCACATGCCTATGTAATATTTTTGCCTTTTGGATATAGTACATACATATGACTTCAAAAGCACAGACAAAAGCAAAACAGTACAATGAAGTGGTGGATCATGAGTATTGCATTTTTCACAAAATTCATTTAATTACAGGTTTCAACAATGCAATTTTTAATAATGACTGTGTTTAAAAACCAGCTTGCAAAATTCCTGGAAAATTTTAAAATCGGCTTCTCACAAGACGGTTGGAGCTATCTATAGGATACACCTTCTACGACTTAACGGATGTATTCTCACTAGAAAACAATCCACATTTACCAAAGAGCTATTTTTGCAAACTGTGAATGACCCACCTTCACAATTAGGTATCTTGTTCTTGCTAACCTCTGCCATTTTGGATTGGTTGTTACACTCAGAGGGAGGGAAGTCAAAGTAGTTAGAGTTCCGGGGCTCATACATATTCCCTTCCCTGAAAGCCCATGGTGTCCCACCCTGCCACAGCAGCAGACCCCATATGCCAGCAAATGTGCACAGCATTCTCAGTCTCTTTGCCTCAGTGCCTTGTGTCCAATGTTCTAATGCTGACCACCCACCCATACACAGAATTTTTAAGGCTTCCGCATTCACTAGGCAAGAAACTAACAAACCGTTTGATTTGCATCATTGTGCCTCCAGCGCCAAACATTCCACAGTCATTTTTAATGCTAAAAAGACTTTGATTACTTCTGAGAACACTACCCACCCCTATTCTACCCTTTTCAAACAGCAAAGCCTAGAATTTCATTTCCGGCAAAGGGGCACTCAGAAACCAGCTAGATGAATATCAAAAGTGCATCCCCCTAAATGAGGAGCCCGCTTTCCAAAAGGATCCCTCAAGGCTCAATTACTTGCCACTTCTTTGCCTGGTTTCATATGTTAGCATTCCTTCCCAGTCTCTAGCGCAAATCATAAGGACCTTAACCACTGATAACAGTCTGCAAACAGAGAAAGTGATCATTACCATTTCTTTAACCAACACCAAGGGTTTCCTTCCCACAAGGTCTGGGGGCCAAGTCTGACTCTTGTTTCCCTTTTACATCTTTTAGTTAATTGCTTCAATTTGTTCCATTTCCATTCACTTTCTTTTAGTAAATCACAATTATTCATCACATATGTGTAGCCAGGAGGTTATGGAGAACACCCAGCTGGTATTATCAGGAAGCCAGAATTTCTTTTAGGGGGAGGATTATTCTTGGCATGACCCAACATTATCTCCCTTCTATTTACTCCCCAGTTTCGGAAGCTGCTTCTACCCAGAGTAATCGTGCTGAGAACTCATTGGATTGCATATGATCAGTGGGTCCTGGAAGCAAACCGTCAGAAGGAATTCATGATTAACACACAGGGTCCATGACATCACCAGCGCATGCATGTGGCTTCCAGATAGGAGCTCTAATATGAGAAATCCCATGCACCAATCCAGAAAGTAATTCCAAGCATCTTGCGCTATGAAATTAAAAGTTCAGACAGTTATGTATGCCAGTGCCTTAGTATTGTTCCCGCTGATTTTTAAAATTTATATTTAGGTTTACTAATGTATAAACAGGAAATAGAGCTGCCATAATTGAGCACCTACTATATTCCAGGCACTGTTCTAATGGCTTCAAGTGCATTATTTTTTTTTCCTCATTGCAACATCGCAATAGAGCTATGAGGTAGGTCCTGTAATCATTTCTATTTCACAGATAGGAAAACTTGAAGACAAATCTGTTTTGTCTTTGGTTGGTTTGTTGTTGTTGTTGTTGTTTTGGTTTTTGTTTTTTGCAATGGTTATTCTAGGCAGAGTAAACATCTGAATTAGTTCTTTCTCTTTTCCATCCTAGAAGAAAGATGGGCTTGGTCTCTCAGAATCATTGAATGTTAGAGGAACGACAGTAAAACTGAGATTGAGACACAGAAATCCCATACTTGGAAAACACTGCAATTAAAAATAAAAAGCAACCAGAATTCTTTCATTGTTTATCAGTTCATGGAGACATGAGGAATTTGGGCTCCCAACAAAGAGATTCTTAATTTTATTTTCTTACAATAGTTTCCAACTTAAATTTCTGAAATATTCCTATTGGATTATCCACTAGATATTGTCTTCTTTGTCAGAAGGAGGAAATAATGTTACTTTAGCTAATTTATCTTATCACAAATAAATGCAGCCAAGAATTAATAAAGTGCTTTTGAAAAGAATATACTTAATCTTTTCTCTCAGAATGAAAGCAATGTTTTGGTAAACTTTCACAATTAACTGTTTAATAAATTTGCATTTGCATACTAGCGGTAATCACCAAAAGTTGTATGCGCCTCTATGGTCCCCCACTACCTTACTGTATGCCTTTTGGCAATGTTTTCAATTTTTTCACCTAGAACAGTGATCTCTGAATCCCTCGCATGTAAGAGAACACTGACCCATGTACGTTATTTACAACCAGTTTATAGGTTAATAAATGAGGAAGAAGGAATCTTTTAAGGATGATAAGGCTATGAAAAAGTAATTCTGCCTTTTTATACATAGAACTGATCAAAACATTGCCTGATTCTGCAAGCTCCGGATTAGTCAAATTTGCTGGTCTGACTGCCTCTCCCCTCCAGAGTATTATCTTCATCTTCATTGTAGACCTATCCTGCAAGAACCAGATTAAATGTAAGCGTACTTTGAATCCACCATGACAAAATTATTTGCACCACCCCCATTCACAATCACACACACACATACTCTCCAATGCACTCACACACACGTGTGTGCACACTCACATGAACAGCTAATAATATCACTATTGCGCTAGTGTTATTTGTGCATGCTATCACTCAGTTCCCTGAAAGCACGTGTTTCTCACTCAAAATAGCATGTGTGTGTTGCCAGTGTAATTTTACAGAGAGAGATTTAAATCCCATCTTGGTGAATAAACTTTCCTGGCCCATCACATACACATTCCTGCTCTCTCAACACCAAAGATTGCCCCAACACTTTGCAAAAGCCAATCTAATGTCCCTGTTTCCATTTCAAAGATGAATTATTTAAACTCATCACCAGTACCTGCCTCTCCTCCCCACCCACACCCCGTGTGCCATCCAAGCAAAGCCTCCCAATCATCAAATACTAAGTATGTTGAAAAGATTCTTAAGTTGGTTGACAGAACACAGGAGAAGGTGAACCATTATATCAGAGAAGAGCATTCCCACTCCACATACAAAACACTGGCATTTTCTCAAAGAGTATAAGGACACAGCATCTGGGGAATGCCGACCTAGCTCATTGCTGGAACTCTGAGCAACAAAGGTAGCAGAAAAACAAAAACACAAAAATGGTATCAGTAATCATGGTATTCAGACATTTTTATACTTCTCTTTTAAAATATCAGCTTCTCCTGACAGCTGTATCCAGCCACTGGAGGTAAGAAACGTTTCTATTTGCAAATCCCTCCAGCCTCTGCCATGTAGGACAGCTTCAAACAGCCATCACTAAACAGCATTCTCATCATTCCAGCCCAGACTGAATTCTAATCAAGGTCTTTTAAATGCCATTGAACAAATCTATATACTATGGATTGTTTCTTGTATGCCTCTGGCCAAACGCTATTCACTGGGTCATTTATTATTTTTAGAAAACCAAACAATCCACACTAATAGTATAAATTATAGCACATCTAGAAGCAGGGTCCAGGCATCCTTGGTGATTTAATAATAGAACTGAAAGAAGCTTTTAATTATTCCTCCTCTGGTGATTTATTAGACAGTCTGAATCTAGGATTCGCATGAGTAGAAAAGCCAGGTTTATATCACCATTAACCAATAGGAAGAATCTGGGCTGAATATGCTTAAAAGCGCAGTACTAAAATTCAAGGGGCATGCATAGCTGAGTCCAAAGAGAACTGAAATAGGGAAGTTAAAAGTCCAACAGATTATCAAAGGCAGTATATCTACCAAAAGACAGGACTTGTAAAACAGGTGATCAAATCTGAAAATGAATGTCTAACCTGAACAGCACTTTTGATAAATGTTCATGTAAATTGTAACTTCAGACATCAGATGCAAGTTCAATTATGTGTGTACAGAAAACAGGTTTATGGGTTCAATGAAGCCCAGTGGAAACCCACAAATGATGTCATAATGTACTTGTCCTCTCTTGAGAAAAGTCCATCGGGAAGGCAATAGATGAATAGCAGACAACTTGGCTTCTCAAGTTCTTTACGTCTGTAGACAAGTCAATTTTGAAAAGACTTCCTAGAACCACATGTCATGAGGCTTGTCTATCCGTCATCCCTGAATGTATGAAAGGAAAACCACAAAGTCATTTCTCTGGGCTATTTGTCAGAGAGACATAATTTTAGGCTTCAAGAAAATGACATCTGAAAGAAAAGCTGCTGCCTGCATTGCATCTTCAGATTAATTAAGCCAGAGCCTTGGAGGTTTGGAATTGAAATTTCAGACAGAGCCGCTTTTTTACTAAGAAAAGTTATCTCTATAAATCAGGGTTGAAATTGGGAAGTGTGATAGGAAGGACTGCCTTTACGATCCTCACTGTCACCATTTGGGGATCGTTTTATTAGACAGAAAGAAGAATTTCAGCTATAGTCATTCCCAGGTCCAATAATCCATTCCATACTAGTTCCGCGTATTTGTCTCTCTTTTTTTGCCACTAAGCTCCAGACTTGGGGGTTCTCTTCCACCAACTGTCTTTTGGCCCAAGCCATCACCAAGGAAATTTCAAGTTTCCTTAATTAACTCAACTTTATTTCCTTTATTGCTGCCTCTCCCCTCCCCACCTTCCACTGGTACGTGTATATGTGCACATACATGTCCGTGTGTGTGTGTGCATGGGTGTGTGCATGTGCATGTTTAGTAAAAAGGGATGATGTAGGTGAGAGACAGTGGCTTAGAACACTTGTAAGATTGAGGGGGAAAAAAAAACTAATCCAAATTGGAGATGTTGCAGATTCAAGAAATTTAAAACAGTTTTTGGGCTTTACCCTACTGTATTTCCACTTAAAGTGAAGATTTTGCTTTTATGAACAGCATCTCTTAAACTTCCACTTTTCAGTCGTGGTGTGGAAGGATAGCTCAGACTGAAAATTTCAGAATTCAGGAATTCATTCCACAAATATTTATGAAACACCTATGAAGTGCCAGGCAATGCACTAGGCATTAAGGATAAAGTGATAACAAGTTCGCTCCCCAGTTGTAACTCCAAAGAAGATAAATCAGCCTACTCTACTGTTTGCTTTCCATACTTCAGTAATGACAGTTCCATCCTTCTGGGTGATCAGTCTAAGTACCAGCAATACAATTTGCTAGTCCATAGAGTTGAACCAATGATCACTACACCCACCCATGCGTGGACCTTGGTGGTCTTTTCACCAAATGATGCAATGTTAGACTCCTTTCTAACTTTTAATGCCAAAGTAGTTCAATCTGAAACTTCTCTCTCTCAATAAAAAGTTAACTAAATCGATGGCATATAGACATCCCAAATCTGTATAGAAAGAGGCATTTTGAGGTGAAATACGTGAAGAGGATTAGGAGTGCCCTTGTCTCAATGAGCACTGAACAATGCATGGTATATTGGATCATTATATGGTATGCTGGAAATGAATATAGCACTGTATGTTCATTACACTGGAATTAAAAATTTTAAAAAGTAAATTAATTTTAAAAAGAGACATTTTGCAATTCTCTGACTAATGCAATGCTTAAGGAGCTAGTTATAATTTCAATGAATTCCAGGCACAAAGTAGTGTCTGTGTCCGAAAGAAAGATGTAACATTGAGTCTCTTATTTTCATCAAAGTTGACATGTTGATCATTATTTTATGGATTTCTAAACATATCATCCTCAATATTTCCATTCAGATATTGACTTAGAACAGAGGAAAAAAGCATAATAAAATAAAGTACACTATTATCCTTCCTGATTAGTAATAATCTAGTTGTAGAGAAAGTATATGACTTGCCTTTTTCTCATTTCACCAAAATATTTGTTTAAGAATGGAGGACTATTATTTGCCTTTAAAAAAAATAAATAACTTTATCTGTTCTTCTAAGAGCAATATATATTCTTTATAGGTTAAAAAAATAGAAAACATAGGAAGTCAGAAAGAAACAAAAGGCAATTATATTCCTACCAAGCAATTCTTTTAAATTTTCTTAATTTAAAAATTGCGTATACTCTAGGTTTTCTCATGCTTCATTTGTTGGTAAATTATATGGCATTTTTTTCCTGAGTAGAAAGATAATACAAGTTAATAAGAGAATATTTGCAGTACAGGAAATTTTATAATAAAATAAAGTAATTGGGGCACCTGGGTGGCTCAATCATTAAATAGCCTACTCTTGGTTTCAGCTATGTGATGATCTCTAGGTCGTGGGCTTGAGCCCTGCATTGGGCTCCATGCTCAGAGCAAAGTCTTCTTCAGATTCTCTCCCTCTACCCCTTCCCCGACTCGAGCTCTCTCTTCTCTCTCTCTCTCTCTCTCTCTCTCTCTCTCTCTCTCTCAAATAGATACATCTTTTTTAAAAATTATCTTATTCTAGCAGTATTAATACTTTGATGCACTGCCCTTCCCCATCAATTTAAATTTTTTTTTACTTTTAAAAAGATTATATATATATATTTGATAGAGACACAATGAGAGAGGGAAAATAAGCAGGGGGAGTGGGAGAAGGCGAAGCAGGCTTCCTGCCAAGCAGGGAGCCCTAAGCAGGGCTCGATCCCAGGACCCTGGGATCATGACCCAAGCAGAAGGGAGATGCTCAACAAATGAGCCACCCAAACACCCCATTTTCCACATCACTTTAAATGTTGCTCTCTTGTCTATCTTTGTCTTTCTCTGTCTTTCTCTTTTACACACACACATACACATCCATACACGTCATATATTGCTCTCTTAATATATCACAGTTGTTTCTCAGGTTATTAAATCGTTGTCTTGAACCTAAATTTTAGTGGAGATATAATATTTCATGACATAGATATAAAATGACAGAATGCTTACATATTATTATAATTAAAATTATGTTTCTATTATGATTATTGATCAGATGAATATTGTTTTTTCTTTAAATATACATTATAAGTTTATTCAAAAAATGAAATAACACATCAAATTTTTTAGGCATGTTGAAGACACCCCATAAGGATCATACATTCAACTCAGGAATAATTTTTACATGATTTTCACCACAGAGTATATATAAATGTATAGTTTTTCTCTCTTTTAGATTTTTCGTGTACTCTCAAGTACCATTTTATTCCATTTTATTTTCCATATAATACTTCCTCTACTGTTAAATATCTGGGTTGCCAATTAACCTTTACAGTTGTTTTGATTACTTGACCAAGGATCAAAATGCTTTTCTACTAAAAACTTTGATTTTTATTTTTAAAGTTGTAAAGAAACAATGGTAAATATATCATCAAAAAGTGACAAAGCTCAGCTACATAGAAGGTAACAGATTGCAGGGAGATGAGTCTAATTTTATTTGTGTTAAAATACTTGGCTTGCTATGGGGCGTTTAGAAAATTTTTGTCCCCCCAAATATCAAATTTCTTCTAGTTGGGTTCACACACACAAAAAAAATTTGGAACATGTTTCATTAGAACCCTAAGGGTTTTTTTGTCTATTTGTTTGTTTTGGTATTTCTCAAATAGATTAATATCGATCTACGTGGCGGGGTAAGGTCTGCATGTGCTGATAATAAAACCGTCACCTAAGTAACCTTATTTTTAAATGATTTCTCTATATTAAAAGAAATAACCGGGGCACCTGGGTGGCTCAGTCCTTAAGTGTCTGCCTTAGGCTCAGGTCATGATCCCAGACCCACATTAGGCTCCCTGCTCAGTGGGAAGCCTGCTTCTCCCTCCCTCACTCCCCCTGCTTGTGTTCCCTCTCTCGCTGTGTTTCTCTCTGTCAAATAAATAAAATATTTTTTTTAAAAAGAAAGAAAAACCTACATTACAGAGTGAGTTCCTTCTGTCCCAAATGTAGATGCAGACTATGGTGCTCAATATTCTTAAGGTTGAAGCAGTTGGTTCAACTCTGATTTCATAACCTCTTTCCTAAAATTATACTCTAATAAGAACTCATCCATGACTACAAAAATTTAGGAGATAACTTTCAAGAACTGGAGAAAAGTCTATGGGAATGATGGTTTCAAGAACTTTTGAAATAAAACACAGAGAACTAGTGAGTAGGAAAGTTAGCAGCTAACTCTTTGGCATTGTTTTTTTTTTTATTTTTTGTTTTGGGTTCAAAATACAGTAGATAGTGCATATATTTTAAAGACAGACATGAAACAGGAAGTTTTGAAAGGAAGCCCATGGCAAAAGACATGGCATCCTATGGAGAAATGAAGGAATTACAGAGAGAGATATGTTAAGAAATACAGTATCTTTTCTAAGAGTATGGGCTAGAAGGAAGGAGCACATAAAGAAACTTAACACAGAGAAATACTATGACATCTTGCTTCATAATTATTGCCTTTAGGTATAATATTCTTTCCCTAATTTTAGCCCAGAATTATTTTTGAAGATCTAGATGTTTATCACCACTTACAAGTATTATGTTTTGCTTTTTTTCTTTTGATACAGAAAGGGATTAATTATTAATTCTAATATTTGAACAATAAGAAAATGCTCTATTATGTTAAATTTCTAAACTGAATGACAATTTCTTAAAATTTTTAAAGCAATATATATATGTAACAATATACCTTTCCTAAAGCTTTTTGGTGTTCTTTTTTTTTTTTTCAAGATTTTATTTACTTATTTGACAGAGAGAAACACAGCTAGAGAGGGAACACAAGCAGGGGGAGTGAGAGAGGGAGAAGAAGCAGGCTTCCCGCTGAACAGGGAGCCCAACACGGGGTTCCATCCCGGAACTCCGGGATCACAATTCAGCCGAAAGCAGTCGTCCAACCAACTGAGCCACCCAGGCACTCCTGTACTTTTTTGTTGTTGTTGTTAAGATATTATTTATTGACGCCCGGGTGCCTCAGTGGGTTAAAACCTCTGCCTTCAGCTCAGGTCATGATCTCAGGGTCCTGGGATCGAGGCCCGCATTGGGCTCTCCGCTCAGTGGGGAGCCTGCTTCCTCCTCTCTCTGCCTGTTTCTCTGCCTACATGTGATCTCTCTCTCTGTCAAATAATAAATAAAAATCTTTTTTTAAAGATTTTTATTTATTTATTTGACACAAAGAGACACAGCGAGAGAGGGGACACAAGCAGGGGGAGTGGGAGAGGGAGAAGCAGGCTTCCCTCCAAGCAGGGAGCTCCATCCCAGGACCCTAGAATCATGACCTGAGCTGAAGGAAGATGCTTAACCACTAAGCCACCCAGGCTCCCCAGCTTTTTGGTGTTCTTATTTAAAAAAACAGAAAACAGAAAAGAGAAAACCAGAGCTTAATAGTAAGTTTACCTGTTACTGTTTTCTGAAGCCTTCCTCACAAATATTGTTCCCTCTGGTGTGGCCAAAGCCTTTTCCAAAATCTCTCTGCTTGAAAATTATAATTTAATGTAATTATTTCCATACATATAAATAGGCTCCATTAGATGATCTTGATATTGGTATTAATGGAAGCTGGAGTCAGATTCTAATACAAAATATTAAAAAGTATTTTATATGATCTTCCATTTTAGCCCTTGTGAAGTCTATTTTCATTAATTAGGTCTTATCTTTTCACTGAGCTCTTAGAAATTGAGAATAAGTAGAACTCTGTAGAGCTATTGCAATCCAAACTCTACGAATTATTTTAGGCCTCAGTGACTCCATGAACTCATTATGCTGGCAAAACTTTGGAGGAAGGAATAGGTCGACAATCCCAATACTTCAAGCTACAGGAAAATGGAAAAAGCATAAAAGGAATATGCACCTGAAGCTTAGAAAGCCTGCGTACATAGAAGTTTAATTTATTATTCTAATGACTTTCACAGCATGAGACTCTCACCAGGAGACACACGTCTGTGCATCTAATAAGGCTGCAGAGATTGGGCTATTCCTGAAGGACTCTCGTGGCTGTTTCCAAAGCATCCTTTTAGAGATGGGAAAATACGAAGTATGTGAAAAAGGCTCAAGACAGATACTATTCATGCTGTTTTGCTGATAGCTCCCTTCACATTTATTCCCTAGAAATGAAGCCAATTTTGGCCAGCCAGTTCCACTTAAAATATTTAAGTTGTTTTCACTAAATGTTCATTCATATTTCGCTCTTGCAGCAGGAGAAATCCTAGAAATGACAGAGAGGGCTACTTAGTTACAATATATAACTAGGTCTGCAACAAATAGGACCCTTGTCTATTTCATCATGCTTTCTCAAATCCCACTTCTCCAGATTATTGCCATTCTTCTACGAGACCTAAAATGTTTATGGACATATACCCATCAACCTACTTTTTATGTAATAACATGATCAATGTATATGCATTGTTTATCAGGGTTTTTTTTTCATTCAGTGATAGATCTGAGATTTTTCAATGCCATGTAGCTGCATCATATTTAATCAACATCCTCCACTTTGGACATTCAGTGGTTTCCAGTATGTGTGCACTCTTTGTATGTACATCACTTGTATATGTGCACATAAATCCTCGAAGAAATGCTGGACCTAAGATACATAAATTTAAAATTTTGAAAGACATTTCCAAATGATAATCCAAAAAAGCTCTTCTGATTTAGATTTAATAGGATATGAGAGTAACCATGTCTATCCATCATTGCCCATATTAGGTGATAGAGATCTTAAATTTTTTATCCATCTAATAACAACAAAAAAAGAGACTTCTTGCTGTCATTTTTAATTGGAACTTAAATTAACTTTTTAGTGATATGGAAATAGTTTCATTAAATAGTAGCCTCCATCATTCTTGCACTTTAATGTTTTATAATCCCTGGGTTAGAGAACTTCCGTAGAGATTATATGGCATAGTTATTAGGAGTTATCAGGTCTTATTAATGTCTTGCGATTATTTGGAATGAAGAGACTGGTCTACAAAGAAGGCAAACTCAAATAAATTACAGTCTATTTCTAATTCTTCCCAGGCTTATTTCTGAACCAATGCATTATAAATTAAATGTACTGTATCCCACTCCTTCTGAATTAAGTAGTAAATTGTATCAGGGATTATAATGAGGCACTTCCCAGATTAAGGCCAGACCATGAGGATAGGTCAGGTTCAATCAAAAAAGCCAAGAGGGTAAGGTCATAAATCAGAATTGGATGCAGAATCCATTATCAGATGTTTGGAACAGACTCATGTCCAGGCCAGGACAGCTTTAAGGGCAGATGAGAGAGAGGGCAAGTTTGTTTTTTGTTTTTGTTTTATATATATATATATCCTTTATATATATTGAAGTATCTTTCTATATATATATATATATATATATATTATTTATTTATTTGACAGAGAGAAACACAGCGAGAGAGGCAACACAAGCAGGCAGAGTGAGAGAGGGAAAAGCAGGCTTCCGGCTGAGCAGGAAGCCCAATGGGGGGCTTGAACCCAGGATTCTGAGATCATGACCTGAGCTGCAGGCAGACGCTTAACGACTGAGCCACCCAGGTGCCCCTGAGAGGGCAAGTTTATATGTGACTCAAAATATAAAAGCAGGGAAATCATTTATTTATGTCTTTGCATATAGTAGGAGCTCAAAAAATATTGATGATGGGACTGACATCCCAAATGGGAATCTACTCAAAGAGCTAAAGAACTGAAGTGCAATGGAGTTGTTCTTTATCTAGTAGATACTAAAGTCAGTATTATAGCTCAAGTAGAATCAAAAATACATTTAAAAATACCTTAGCCCATTTGGCTAGTACAGTGTACATGGATTAATACAGAAAATAAGCAGGAACATTTTGAGCGTAACCATCCAGGTTAAAATTATGACTACATACACTGTTTTTTCTCCTTTAGAAACTGGGAATTTATATGTAATCGCTCATGTATAAGATCTTGCAAAGCCTGCATCCAACCTAAAAACAGCTTTTTAAATAAATTTTCAAACCAAAACACACTCAATATTTCTTAAATATATTTTCAACTGGTCTTCATAGCAGTGTGAAACTGTAATTGCTATGATTAACTCTCTGTTTACAGGAGATAAAGATGGAGTCTCTTATCACATTGGAGGTCTTAGGTGTCTAAACACTGTACACACACACACACATACATACACATGCATCTTTCCTAATGAACATTATTCATTATGTAAACTTCAGACAGATTAACATGAGTATATACAGATTACCAAGTTTTTAAAGAGCCACCATCCTTAAGAAAAGTTGATTCACATAACAACTACAGTGGCCATGTTATTTTCATACACATATGCAGCAACGATAGGACAATCACACACACTTATTTAATAGAATCAAAGTCACAATGGTCACATTTTGAGTAGTCTTAACAGGTAGAAGAAGGTTAGCCAAGCTTTCTGAAACTGAAACACATACTGTTCTTCAGAGTGTTCCCTGGTCCAATATACTGCCTTAAGAAAACATCTCTTGAAGGATTATTATGATCTAATTGCTTGACAACTTGGTGTCATAGAATTCGCCACAGGACAATAAATTCTAGAGTAGAACTATGTTCCCATCACTGCTTAACGGAGAGGGTTATGAAACCATAACACACCATCATCATTCAAAAGAAAGAGACAATACAACAGAGCTGAGAGACACTGTTGGCGTGAGACACCCTTACATGTCTGTATTCAACAGTCCTTCTCTTGTGAATTCAACTCGCACTGTTCTTACTGCATCAGCATTTTTCTCTGGATGGTATACCTATCATGTAGCCAAGCACTGGACCTTACAAAAACAAAATCGTAATCACAGTTCTTTCTAGTAACTTCTGCCTTTATGAGGTTCACATGAAGTTTGAGAACAGTAAAATTAACTTACCCTGATAAAAATTGTATCAGGGCTTGTTGAAGGGTAAGAATGGGGATCATTAACGCAAAGGGGAGATATGGGAAATTTCTGAACGTTTAGAACTGTTGTATGTCTTGATTGGAGTGATAGTTATGAGTATCTCTGAGTAGTTATTAATTGAAAGCCACTATAGACTTAAGATTTGTGCTTTCTGTTTACTGTAAAGTATCCTTCAATATAATTTCCATCAAGCTTTTTTCTTTGGGGGGGGGGAGAAAAAGGAATTGACTTACCCAAAGCCTCCCTATTGATTTCAGAAACAAGACCAAATGTTGCTATAATGAGTAATATTTTTTTCCCCTGGGACAAGAACAAATATGCAACCAAGTTTCCTAACTGGACAAGTGTCATCAGTGATGGCCAGAGCTTCTTCCTTTTTTGTTTTTTGTTGTTTTTTTTTTCTTCTGAGCAGATTTTCCCATAAGAGTTACCTTGTGTGGCTTAAAGAGTGAGTGGGGTGTTAGGAAGCGCTAAGACATTAAGAAATTCTGAAATGCATTGATGACAAATGTGAACTAAGCAGTAGGCCTAATGAAATCTGTTTTAGAGGGGCACCTGGGTGGCTCAGGCATTAAGTGTCTGCCTTCAGCTCAGGTCATGATCCTAGGGTGCTAGGATGGAGCCCTGCATCAGGCTCCCTGCTCGGCGGGAAGCCTGCTTCTCCCTCTCTCACTCCTCCTGCTACTATTCTCTCTCTAGCTGTGTTTCTCTCTGTCAAATAAATAAATTTTAAAAAAAGAAAAGAAAAAAAAAAGAAATGCATTAGAAAAACAGAGAGTTATTTTTCCATTTTGCCTTTCCTTAACCAAACTTCATCTTTTCAAAGTTTATTATGAAGGTTATATATTAGGGAAGCATGAAAAAAGGGGTCTTATAGAGGGAAAAATTTTACTTTAATTCAACTAAAAAAAATGGTGCATATACCTCTGTTACATGCCAGGCATTTTTATGTCCCTGGGAATAGAAAGGTAGGCAAGATCAGCATGGCTCTTTATACAGAAAACGTGCAGAATGGCAGAAGCCCATGTCATTAAGTGAATGAGATAGAGTCCTTGCGGATATCATTATAGGCTCTGGAACCAAACTGCCTGGTTCAAATCCTGGTTTGTACTCACCAGTTGCAGAACCTTGGAAAAGTTGCTTAAATGCCTTGTACCTCCAGTTTCCATCTGAAACTGGAATGGATAAAAAGTATCCATTTCACTAAGTTTTGTAAGTTAAGTACAGTAATATATTTAAAGTTCTTAGAACACAGTCCTATGTAGAGTGAGTGCTATGTAAGGAACCGGGAGACGTATGGCTGCCAAAGGAAAATGTAACTGGTCAACATCGGTGTTGCCTAAATAAGCACCGTCCAGGCAAGTGTACTTTCTCTTGGTCAATGTCTCCTCTGCCAGGTATCCTGATGTTGGCAATGATGTCATCATGACTGCAGAGCCAGATGCTGTCAAATGTAACATTATCCAGCTCCTCTTGTGTTGAAGCTATAGAAGTCTCTGACAACTTGATTCTGTGTAGTTGAGATATGTATCAACTAGGTAGATACATACATACATACACCACATATAGAGGCAGAGACAAAACAGAGAGAGACACACACACACACAGACAAAGATTGTGTGATCATGAAAAACAGGGATATGGTCTGCTTGAGAGTCATATTCCATACCATAAATGATCAAAATTTCATTATAGCATGAATATTTGTGGGCATAAAATACTTGTGGAAATTAACATAGATGTGTTACATTCTACACAACTATGTAGAATGAAAGAGAACAAGCAAATATTCAAATGCGTGGGTGTTTCCTAATTCTTTTTTTCCTAATTCTCCAGTCTGATTAATAACATCAAGAACACTGTAAAATGACAATGATTAATCAATAAATTATAGGACTAATTTTAAGAAGAATCACATAAGAAACTTACCATTAAGTAAAAATCAGTAATACAAACAAAACAAAGAAATGAACAAAAAGCAAATAAAACTCCCCCTCACTTATACTGGAGACAAGAATTGCTGGCGATGCATCCGGATCTCATATTAATTAGTTAGTTAGTGTCAGGTGACGTGATTTCAAATGCCACAGAGTCCAGAGGAAGAAATCACCTATTTCTAAAGGATTTTTGGTTCACACCTAAAATAATACTGCATATATCTATCAATGAGATTTTGCTAATAAGAAACTGCATATGTTTTAAATTGTAAATGTTGATCTCTCTTTTTCCTCGTTTATAATTTTATCCCACAGAAGTCTACATGTCCTCTGGTAGAAACTTCCAAGCAATAATTAATTACGTTGTCTTAAAACACTATTGGCTGCTTTGGGTCTCTTAAGTTGTGATATATTAGAATCCCATTAGCAAAATCATCAAGAGAAAAATACATAACTCTATTTGATTTGCTATATAGAAATTCCATGATGAATAATTAAAACATTCCCACCAGGACTTCTGGTTTCAGATGGCAGAATGAAGCATGATTCAAAATCTTCCTTCCCACAAACCTAATTATAGTAAGCGAAGCAAGAACAGAAGTGCCCAGCTGCATTCAAACAAAGAAAGAAGCTGATGGCCATTTAAGAAATAAATGCTTCTATGTATTTTAACTCCTTAATATATAAGAAGGTACATCGATGTTCAATTCCAATATTGATGATATTAAAATAATCTAATACTCTATAAAATCATTCTATTTATAAAACTATTAATAATCTATAAAATAATCTATAAAGTAATCTAAAATAATAATAGAAATACCTATTTCCATTATACCAACACACACACACACACACACACACACACACACAGAGTCAGATGCCATCATCATTAATGGGGAAATAGGAATCAGTCACATTTTAATCAAGAATATAACAAGAATGTGCTATAATTTTGTACTGCTTTGTATGTATTAGATCATGCAATCAGATGTGATCAGATAAGAGAAAGATAAAGTTACAAAAACAATATCAGGGGACATATTTATCATTAATCTTAGGTGATGTGATTATGCTTCAAGCAAACCTAAGACTATCGATTTTAAAATATAATAGGAACACTAAGATAATTCTGTAAGGAGGTGATACATAAAATTCTTCTTTAAATATAGCAAATATGTCTACATTGTTAAAGGTTGTATGCATTTATTTGATAGAGAGAGACACAACAAGAGAGGGAACACAAGCAAGGGGAGCAGGAGAGGGAGAAACAGTCTTCCCACTAAGTAGGGAGCCTGATGTGGGACTCAATCCCAGGATCCTGGGACCATGACCTGAGCCCAAGGCAGATGCTTACCGACTAAGGCACCCAGGCATGCTAAAACGCAAATATATTAAGAAAGAAAAATAATTCCCCAAACTAAGCAAAAATATAAAGTATCAATCTGAAAAAATTCCTATCACTTATGCACAGAAAATTTAAAATTATATTATATACCATGGCATATTTTGGTGAATGAATAGATATGCCATGGACTATAAAAGGAAGACATGATAGTTTTAAAAGGTTAAATTGTCCAAAGTTAATATATAAGTACAATGTAGTCTCAATTAAAATATCCATAAAATGTGTATATGTCTGTGAAAATGAACAAAATGTGCATCTACAAAAAGGCAAAAAGGCTTGAAGAAAAATTTTAAAAATGAAAATTAAAGACAAAATAATAGTCCTAAAAGATACATAACTAATTACAAAATTATAATTATTAAAATTGTTTTTAAGCAAGAATAAATGGATCTATATGGAATAAAATTAGAAAAGTTCAGAAATATAACCAAAATATATGGAAATTAAATCCAAGATACAACTACATTTCAAATCACTACAGAAAGAAGAACTATGTGATCATTAGTGTGGGGACTCAAGGCCCAGCTGATTGGAATTTTTAAATTCTATGTTTTTTTTACATATTTGCACAAATATATCTATATATTATACATACTGATGTGTGTGTACATATATGTGTGTGTATTTCACTTCTTACCCTGAAGTATAAAAGTAAATGCAAAAAGTTTAGAAGGAAGTCTATCTAAATTTATTTACAGTCTTTTTTTTTTTTTAATTTATTTATTTGACAGAGAGAAACACAGCCAGAGAGGGAACACAAGGAGGGGGAGTGAGAGAGGGAGAAGCAGGCTTCCCGCCAAGCGGGGAGCCCGATGTGGGACTCGATCCTGAGTCTCCAGGATCATGACCTGAGCCGAAGGCAGTCGCTGAACCAACTGAGCCACCCAGGCGCCCCTATTCACAGTCTTTTAATGGGAAAGCTCTTTTAAGTAGATCTAAAAACCCAGAAGGCTCAAAAGAAAAAAAAGTTAGATTTTACTACACAAATATTTTAAACTTCTTGTTGGCAAAAATATCATAAAACCAGAATGCATAAAACAAATTAGGGGAGTATTACAATGCTATTCAGATACAGGTGTTATTTCATTAATTTACAAAGAACTCAAGGTCAGTAAAAAGACACAGAATTTAAAATTTGAATTTAATTTAAATTTAAAAAAATTTAAAAAAAACTATAAAGAATAGTAAGTTTCTAGAAAAAATACATACATGATGGATAACTATAATTTGACCTCCTTCATAACAAAAGAAATACATAACAAAAATAATAAGATAACATATTTCATAGTTCAGTTTTGCAAAATATCTGGAAGTTCAGCGAAGTTCTAGAGAGGTTATGAGAAGACACAGATTCAAATACCAGTTAAAGTATAAATGTGTGCATCATTTCTTATGGGCAATCTGGCTCTCTTTCCAAATAGGACAGAAAACTCAGAGTTCTTTTGATCTCAGATTAAAACTCGTAGGTATTTATCTTTAGATTCGTAAAGATATATACATAATAGTGTTCGTCAATCATTGCTTGAATGCAATGAAAACATTCAGCAAGAATTCACTGATGGAGGACATTATCATGTCATAACTTAATCATCAAGATACAAGATAATCCAGTGTCGTATCTCAATAACACTGCTATTAAAAAGAATAAGTTAAAGCTGTAAGAGAAATAGAAAGGTAGAGAACTATGGGAAAGAGGAAAGAAACTAAGTAAGCAAGTTGGTATCTATGATGATAACTTTACACACATGCAAATATAAAGATATATATACAAATTCCATAGGGAAATAGGCAAGAATTGTTGAAGTCGACAGATTTGGGAAGAGGGAAGAGGACACAAGATAAAAGATGTTCACTTTCCTTTCCTAGCTTTCCATGCTCTCAAAACTGTCTTAACAGGCACATATATTTTGATTTGATTTTGTTTGTTGCTTGTCAAAGGCACTATATTCATGTGGATTATGGATCATTTTGTGTTCCTATCTATATTTCATAATATTAAATGGAAAACACACAAGTTAACATGATGTGTGAAGTTATGTATCCAAGTAATCAGTTATCATCCAGAAGAAACTAAAGCACTCCACATGTGTGATACTCAGATCCATCTTAGATAGCCACCTTGCCCTAGAGTGGACTGTGACAGTTGTCACAGGACGCGAGCCTCTTAGTTCCATCCATCTTCATGATCCCTGTACCACCTACAATAGGCCTTGCATCTCTAAGACGCTCAAGGCAATTTTGTCAAACTAAGACATTTTAAGATTGAATTAACTTTTATTTTATATGGGCTAAATTAATTAAAATTTACCTATAGAATTTTCTGTTCCATGCACATGAATCCAGACTGAGAAACATATGTAAATAAATTGGTCATCTTTAAAATGACCTAATCCTAATGTAACTGATGGTTCAACTTGCAAAAGTGAAACAATCAGCTGTGTTACCTGATAAGAATATCCATCCCTAATTCTTAGCCACCATTTTATAATGACATTTGTTTTTAAATCTCCTTACTTTTTTTTTTTTTTAAGATTTTATTTATTTGACAGAAACACAGCCAGAGAGGGAACACAAGCAGGGGGAGTGAGAGAGGGAGAAGCAGGCCTCCCGCCGAACAGGGAGCCCAATGTGGGACTCGATCCTGGTTCTCCGGGACCATGACCTGAGCCGAAGGCAGTCGCTTAAGCCACTGAGCCACCCAGGTGCCCCAAATCTCCTTACTTTTAAAAATATGTAAAATGGGGGCACGTGGGTGGCTCAATGGGTTTAAGCGTCTGCCTTCAGCTCAGGTCGTGATCCCAGAGTCCTGGGATCGAGCCCCATATGGGGCTCCCTGCTCGGGGGGGGGGGGAGGCTGCTTTTCCACTCTCCCTCTGCCTGCCACTCCCACAGCTTGTGCTCAATAGATAAATAAAATCTTTTTAAACATGTTTAAAATGAACAGCTAGACTCATAGAAGAAAATAGGAATTCACTGGGTATATTCACATAAAGAAAATGGAATATTGGGACGCCTGGGAGGCTCAGTCAGTTAAGTGGCTGCCTTCAGCTCTGATCATGATCCCAGGGTCCTGGGATGGAGTCCCTCATCAGGCTCCTTGCTAGGCGGGAAACCTGTTTCTCCCTCTCCCTCTGCCTGCCACTCTGCCTGCTTGTGCTCTCTATCTGACAAAAGAATAAAAATCTTAAAAAAAAAAAAAAGCAAATTGAATATTAAGAAGTTCTGAAGGCTATCAGGATTTAAATCATTTGTGACAGTATGTTAAATTTGATTCCTTTAACTGAAGTACCAAGATAAAATGGACAGCAGAGAGCTAAGTAAGTTGCAAGGCACAACATGCAATAGCGTTTGCAAAATGAGAGTAGGTTAACAGAAAGCTGACTAGCTGGCCTTAATTATACATTGAAGTTTACAAAAGAGGGCAGGCTAAGGAAACAGACATGAAAGAAGGACTTGTGGAAAAGATGGGTTTGGAGAAAGTTGTTCTGTTTCCCCCTCAACTCAAGTGAAGAAAGAAGAGCTTTGGAAGTACTCCTCAAGAGCTTAGTGTTCTCCCCTCTGAGACAGGAGGGCCAAATGGGCTGTGTTTAGACCCTACTCGGGAAATGTGGAGGACCATGTGTGCAGCTGACAAGCTGCTTTGGGCACAAAGTGAGTGTGGGTGCACTGGGATGGACCCACCAAGTTGGATACACCAACTTGGTTCAAGTCAAAGATGAGTGTCTTCCATGGACAAGATGTGGACGACAGAGAAGAGAGAACAAGAGCCGGGATGAAGCCCATGGGTCTCCTGGCCAGGAGAACTGCTGGGAGGCTCATGAGACTCCTACAAAGAGAATTTATAGACTGCACGTCCTGGGGGCAAAGGACACAGAAGACAGCTGGAGAAAAATGTGTCATCAATGTCACAGTGGAACTTTAAAACCTTCTCAGTAGAGACCTCTGAAGACTCTGAGAAAGTTCTGACATGAGAAAGTTGGTAAGAGAATGCAAGGTCATCACAAGACAGAGGTCAAGGAAGAACGCCCCTGCCTTTCTCACCTCTCCTCCTCCCCATCCCTCACTTTGAGGGGAGAGCAGGGTCAGAAATGAGGGTCCATAGGCTGAGGGAGGAGGTAAACTGCTGGCGGGGAAAGATAGAAAGGACTGCCATGTTTCCTTCTCTATTGTCAAGACTGCATTCTTCTGTAGACTTGAGCTGGAGGAAGGGATGCAACTGAATGTTAACCTACATTCTTATAATGGATTGATTATTGGAGGAGAACTGCACATTCTCATTTCTGAAGCCAGTCTTAATTTGCTACTTACAGTCGACCCTGAATCCCTGCGACCTCAATTAGGAAGAAACTGGAGCTCAGAGCGTTTAAGATTTTTGTTTTTCACCAACTGCTACTTAACTTATTAATGAAAAGCCAAGATTATAAACTATATGCCCATTATGGTATTGTACCCCTTTTTAAAAATAAAGAGTGATTCGATTTGACTTTTTTCCAGAGGAGTGGAGTCAAGAGTGAAAAGTTCCCACGGCCTTAGGTCTACCGCAAATATGCAATGCTATAATAAAGCCTGTTGATGAACTGCATAAATTAACTTTCATTTTCTGGAGACAGTAAATGCAGTGTTTTGCTGACTATAGGCAGCAGGAACAATGTTGCATTTTATAGCATTCCTTTTATGCATACCCCCACTTGCATATTATTAATATTTCTTGACTAGATTAAAAGTCTTGGAAATGATTTTGCCTGAAATGTTTTACTTCAATGTTCCCTTTGGGGAATTAGTTTCAGCCTTAATTAGCTTAATTGACAAGGCAACCAAAAGACTCCAAATGAGAGGAAAACAAGAAAACCGAAGGAAAAACTATATTTATAAAGAGACTGACTATATTACAAGTATGGACTAAACTGAAACACTAGCATATCACTGCTTACTTCATAACTTCGCATGTATATAGTGAACCTTACCCAGTACTGTTTTGTTTTTTCCTGAAATGTTTTGAACAAGTTATTATTAAGATCGCCAACTTAAACTTTTTTAAGGCCAGCATCATGTTAAATAAATGCTTCTGTGCTTCCCATGGCTAAAATGTATCACAAAAGTCTGCATTTCTCTGCTTCTTGAGCGTGGCTATCACAACGGGTTTTGTTTGGAGAAATAAACAGAAATTTAATTATGTTCCCACCCTGTACTCCTCCCAAAGTGAACCATTTGAATTGTAATCCCATCCATGCTCCCTTCGGACTTGGTTCATGAATTTCAGAGGTAAAATCTCTGTCACAGCCTTGGGAACTTGTGTGGAATCCACATAATTTACTATTTCCTGTGATTTGTCAAAATGCCATTCTTCCCAGGAGGCCACTTTTTCCCTATCATGAACACACACACACAGACATAGACACATACCCCCCCATAGATAATAACTTTAATTATCAAGAATATACGAAATAGACTATAATTTAAAAGAATTACAAGTCTGTTTATTAAATTTTTAACAAACAGGTTCCTAACCTACCCAATCTCTGATCAATTTTAGTTTGCATACTGCATGCAACTAATGGAACCTATGTATTCAATACTTAAAAGTTACAGGCCTAGAATGAGTGCACTTATACCCGTATCTGTCACTTGAAGGACATTAACTTGCATTAAATTTGAAAGTGCTAAAAAGTCAACTTATACTTCATAAAAAAAATTCTCAAAGAATTTCAGATCTCATTTTTAAAAGAAAATGAAGCAAACTGCAGGAACAGGGATGATGTTAATGGCTCCCCCATTTTCCATCTCTCTCATCAGCCTCCAGAGTCCTCATGTTTCCTTTTGGGCACCAAAGGAATTCCCAACATTCTTGGAGAAACTCTCTTTTCATGTAGCTGAAGGCATTAACTGAAAAACCCACCATTAGGCTTTCTGGAACACAAAGAGAAGGAAAACCTGAAAAATGGCAAGAACTTATTTCTCATATCCTCTCAGAAACTTACAGTCAACCGCTTTCGAGATGTTATGTTGGCAGGCCAAAGGAATGCGCCTTTTTTTTTTTTTTTAAGATTTTATTTATCTATTTGACAGATAGAAACACAGCTAGAGAGGGAACACAAGCTCCAGGAGTGAAAGAGGGAAAAGCAGGCTCCCTGCCGAGCAGCGAGCCCGATGCGGGGCTGGATACCGGGACTCTGGGATCATGACCTGAGCCGAAGGCAGATGCTTAACAACTGAGCCACCCAGGCGCCCCAGGAATGCTTTTATGTAATCTTTTCTTTATGTACTAAGAGTTCCAACTCTACAATATCAAACATTAGCTTTTCTAGAAGCTAAGGAACATTTTAACTTAGTTGTCTATACAGAAAGACCTGAAAACAAGCTTCTATCAGCACTCATTAATAATCCTCAATCTGACCCATCCAAGGTAATTCAGAGGTTCTTTTTTTTTTTTTAAGATTTTATTTATTTGACAGAGAGAAATACAGCCAGAGAGGGAACACAAGCAGGGGGAGTGACAGAGGGAGAAGCAGGCTTCCCGCCGAGCAGGGAGCCCGATGTGGGACTCGATCCCAGGTCTCCGGGATCATGACCTGAGCCGAAGGCAGTCGCTTAACCAACTGAGCCACCCAGGCGCCCCCAGAGTTTCTGGTAAGATCTAATTGCCTTCACTAGAGTTCACAAGACATCAGAAATAGTCAACAAAACCAAAGCATAAACTGGAAACAAAACGTCACAGTCTTATCTTTTCACCATATTCAAAAGCATCACTTGGCTGCTTCAGCTCACACACAAATATTGAGTCCTACTATGTGCTAGGTCTTCTGCTGGTGTTTTTTATGTTGCGTTCCCCCTAAAGTAGTAGCAAGCAAGCAAATACATGGTCCTTTGGACTGAGAGGTCATTTATATTAATATGGGCAAATCCAGGGATGCACACATTTCTGTTCCTTAAACATCACTGCACTCATAACCCCAGGCAGCAAATTCGCAAAATCGACCTAGATAAGAGCACTAACGACTCCCAGAAAAACCATCAATATAATGTAACTCACAGTTTGTAACTGTCTACTATCCTTTGGATAAAAAAAGGAGGACATGATTTTAACATATCTTCACTTTTTCTGCCTGTTTCAAAAAGTTGACTTCCCCTGGCTAGATGTACAGTCTGGGGCTATGACCAACCCATTTTTCTAATTAGTTTGAAACACTTTTCTTACTCCAAATTAATCATTTTAACTATGCCATCAACATCTGTGTCAGGACTTCAATCAAACATCTTCCTTAATGGTCTCCTCCGGCCATGGATTGTCAGCCTGTCGCTTAAAATGTCAGACACACACATAAGTCTGACAACATGCATTTCCAAAGAGACTCTAGTAAGCTGTCTTAGAGCATGATGAGCTTTACATTTGGATGAGAAAACCACATGCAAGTCAAGTAAAACACAGATGAAACACAGATGAAAAGAGCTGTGTCCTATGAAAGGGCTATGAAAGGGCTCCCTATGGAGGGAGGCATTTGATGTCTTTCAGAGGAATCCTCATAAAACCAATAGAAGAAATCAAGGTTTTAGGTAAAGCATAACTGAAAAGCAAAATAATAATAATAATAATAATAATAATAATAACAAGAAAGAAAGAGTGGGAGAAAAAAATACCCCTCTTCCTTCAAAAATGTTAGAATATAAGACTTCCTGTCACCAAACCTTCCTTTGCTCAAGAAAATTTAAAACTATCACATTTCTAAGACGGAAGTAGAAAAAACCATGGGTTTTCACGAGACAGTTTATTCATTTTCAGTCTTTCTGTTCCTCTCACAAGGAAAGTCATAGACAAGAGTGTCAGGTAGAATTCATTGAACAAAGCATGCCAATTGCATCCCCTCCTGAGATCATTTAAAATAATAAAGGAAGTCCAGATGAATGAGGAGACCCCAGGCAATAGCTCAGTTTTACCATAACTAACAAGTTGGCCTTGAAGGAAAATAGTACAGCAGTAATTTAACTTCAGGGTCTTTAACAAGACAAATATTGCTGCCATCACAGTTGGCTAAGTGGTGTTTGCAGGATGGTTGAAATTCCACATTTGATAATTAACACTTGTACTGCCCTTTGAGAGAAGACGTGTCGGAGTTAAATCTCCAGCAGACAAATCTGCAGGTGGGGAGCCAGGAGGTAGGAGACAAATGCCACCGGGGGTGTCTGTGTTTTCTGGAGAAGTCCTTTAAGCAGGGATTGCAAAACAACCTATTTTATTTACTTCCTCTGTGATTAAATGTTGACAGATTTAAATTATCCTTTCTCGGAGGAGAGAAAGGGAAACACTTGAAAATCATTGTTTTAAGCTACTTCTAGAAAAGCAACACCACCACCTCAGTTCCATACCCTGGGCTTTAGGTGCCACATATTGGCAGCAAATACAAGAGAAATGTCACCTTCCTAATGGGTAGCCCGGTTGCACATAACAGCTAATTGATTTTGGCCTGCATTTAAGACATTATCCTCAACAAAGGGAACACCCTTTATAGACACCATAGTCCTTATGAAACTAAAAATGGTAGCTATGATTGGGAACTTGCTCTGAACCAGCAATTCCCAAAAGGAGATTGAGAACTGCTGAACTGAAACAGAACCAAGGACAATTTTCCTTTGCCCCTATTTAGTTAAGGGACATGTAAGTTTTTAAGAGACAGTGTCTTATATTTTTGAGGAATCAGACTATTGCTATTGGGTGATAAAGCCCTACAGACCGCTGTGTACCGTGATCATATTCAAGACTCTTCAGCCCTCCATGGGGCCTAGCATGGTGCCTGGTCACCAGCATGCCTTCAAAAAGAATGGATGGATAAAAATGGTATGAAAGCACTTCCATTTACAAACATGAGAGCATTTGGTGTTTTTGCTTTAACGGAAGGAGGCGAGAAAGGAAAGAAGAAAGAGAGAGAAGGAGGGAAAGAAGGGAAAGAGGAAAGACAGAAAGAAGAGGCACAGAAAGGGAGGAAGGTAGAGAGAAAATGTGATTTCTTCTGTCTGAGATCAGTACTGGCAATGATAGACTTCGGAAAGAGACCTGTTTCCAAATGCTAGCTTTGCCACCCATCGTTGTATGACCTTAGACAAGTACCTGAACTGTTGCACACTCCCCCATGCCCCTATCTGTGAAATGGGGGGCACAACTTAGGTATGGTTACAGCACGGTTCTAAGTAAGCACATCATCGTAGTAAAGAACAACAACGATGGAGACGAAAGGACCTGCCGGCAGCTCATTCCATCAGGTGTTTTCAGAAACAATGTGTTAGACCCAGATTTCTGTCCTTGGTGCTTTCAAGTTACCAACATTCCTAAAAAGATGTAAGTGATAATCCACTGGGGAAAACATCAGCATCTATCTTTGAAGTCAGCAAAATTTTTTCTCTGGCTTAGACTGTGTACAAAAAAAAAAAACAAAAAAAACAAAAAAAACAAACTTCATAAAAAGTGGGAAATAATAGCCATCTACTTAAGAGAAATTATAAAATATAGACAGATATGGAAAAGAATCTTTGATGTAGTAAAATTTACTTTGAAAGTTTCTCAAATTACTCACTCAGACCAAAAAAAGTAAGATTTTTAAATTGTGTTGTTCTTCTTTGTCAATGAAAATAGTTTGTTTAGACTTAACAACATTTATCAATGTCGGTATGGTTAGACTTAAGTAGAAAACACAGAGTTTCTGCAAGTAATCGGTTACATTTTAAGAGATAAAGAAGAGATTAAAAAGTCTCAAAACTCATCTTTTATGTACATTCCCAAAAGATAGTTCACCCGGAACAGAAATCATAACCTCTATTGGACTCATGCATATTCTCTCTTAAGTTGTTTTCACGTGGTGCTTTATCAGATTAAAGACAATGGATGCAAGCATATTAATGAATCTAGTTACAGCTACAGATACAAACTTTTCACCATTTCAGAAACTGTCCTCCTACTGAACAGCAAGCACATGAGAAACCAGTTCCCTAATAGCCCAACTTTCAAAATAGCTTAACTATATAATACACAACATTCATCTGATTAAAATTTTAGTCTTTATCTTACAAACCTAGACTTATTAGATTAGCATTTTACGGTGAAAAAGGGCTTAAGGGGACCTTCTTCAACTCTTCCTCAAATGCATAAACTTATTTCTACAATGTGTGAAAACTGCCTGATTAAATCACAACTTATAAATTTTAATATACACTTCTCTGTGCAATTGGTCAAAATAAGAGTAAAACATAAGGTTCAAGGTTATTTTTTAAAGATTTTATTTGTTTATTTGACAGAGAAAAACACAGCTTGAGCGGGAACACAAGCAGGGGGAGTGAGAGAGGGAGAAGCAGGTTTCCCCGCCAAGCGGGGAATGTGGGGCTCTATCCCAGGACTCTGGGATCATGGCCTGAGCCGAAGGCAGATGCTTAACTACTGAGCCACCTAGGTACCCCCAAGGTTATCATGTTTTTAACAATTATGGAAATGGATTCCTAACACACTTGGTAATATCCCAGGCATACAGCTAATCAACCCATTGTGTTTCTGATATAAACTGTAACTTAACCAATTATTTTACTGTGATATTTGAAGATTTACTTTAAAGGATACTTTTTTTTCAAGGATTCCTAACTTTCAAACGGAAATGAGACAAACACAGATTCACATACAAAATGGGTAAGGCACAAGGAAATTACTTTTTTTACACATTCCAATTCCAAAAATAACCCATCTGAAAACATATTAACACCAACAAAAGATTCACCACTTTCCAGCCATTGGAAATTGCTTTCAAAGTTGATTTCATAATGTTCAGTTTCTTACTATACTTATGAGTAGTAGAGAGAACAAAGTCTCATATTCTCATGGATAAGCCACTAAGTCCACCGGCCAAGAAGCCAAGTTATCTATTTTCTGTACACATTTGTAGCCTCCATTCTTAGAAATGACGCAGAATTCAATAGTCTCTTCTCTCTTTATTACTGTGCGAATGTATCTCCCTACTACACCAGAAATTATTATTACTTTCAGACTTACTGAGAGTCACCAACTACCCGAATTACAGTCCCCAAAATGCAATCTTACCAAATACATGATGTTTTATGAAGATTAAACAAAAAGCGTGAAGTTACACTGACAAGGGTGGGGCGGGGGGAGGGATGCCTCTTTAGTTTCAATCCAATTAAATGAAATCCAATTAGCAGTTTGGCATGGTCCCTAAAATGAAGAGCTGAGTCTACATTCTCAGAATGAAAGTGGCTATAGGTTACTTCCTTGTTGGAGGGTAATAATTATTTTAGACAGTGGGAGTTGAAGAGACCGGTACAGAATTATAAACTACTTAAAATGAATATATTCTGCTAGTTAATTAAATGTAGTAACAGAAGGGGAAGCTAAGCAGAGCTTGCATGGTCTAGGGCCCAACAGAGCTGGGGTCATTTCTGCAACACTCTAATCTCTGATGGATTCCGAATGAATGGACCAAGCGCAGACAAGCCACCTCACTTCCCTGAACTTGGCCAAAGTAGGTGTTTATTGCAAGGCTTACTAAATATAAAAGGGTGGGGATAAAGAGGGATCAGAGAATAGAATAGACCTACTTTAGGAAAAAAGTAAAAATGTTTTACTTGAGACTGTAGGGTGATATGGAAAAAGAGTATGGGTTTTAGAATTAATATAGACCTGCACTCAAACACTCCAGTGAGTGAAAATGGGCAACATACATTAATTTCCTGGAGTCTCTTTCTTTGTAAAAAAGGATGATAATATCAACTTCAAAGAACTGTTGAAACAAAATGTTCTCTCATTTAGTTTTTGTATTTTGAATTCTTTGGTATTTCTTAGCATCACTTGTATGAACTTCGTAGTTCTGAACTTAATTACACATATCATAAATGAAATATTTTACTGCTTATTTACTTTATACATGTCTGTGTATAAAAGCACTATTTATTTATTTCCCTCTAGTGAGCCAAAATGATTATTGCCAGCGGTGAGCTCTTACTATTCACAGAAAGGGAAGCATGGTGCTTATGACAATGATATCTCACAGGTGGCTAACTAATAAGACATAGAAGATTATGATTAAGTTCAAAAAAATATGATTAGAAAGCATCAAAGGAAGATAGCTTTTTATTTATTCAAAAAGGATTCATCTTACTCTAGTTCTTAAAAAGATATATATGAGATGATCAAAAACACAAAATGTACTTTATTTGTTATTATTCCTATTATGCCACTGAAACACCAATACAATTGTCTTGTTAACCCAAAAAATAAAGCAAAGCAAAGCAAGAAACAGAGCACATGGAGGAAATGGAGCTATTTGACCATCTCCTAAAAAGTAGAATCAGTGTTAGGAGATTTTGTGATAAGACCAGCTTTGCTTTGATGCGATGGATTTGGGCAAAAGGTACTCCTCTCTTCTAAGGACACTTGACTTTTGAACAGAAGAAAAGAATTGGCATTTTGCCAAATCTCACAAATACAAACTTGAAATTAATGCTATAAAGAACATGATGAGGGGCACCTGGGTGGCTCAGTTGGTTAGGCGACTGCCTTCGGCTCAGGTCATGATCCTGGAGTGCTGGGATGGAGCCCCACATCGGGCTCCCTGCTCGGCAGGAAGCCTGCTTCTCCCTCTCTCACCCCCCCGCTTGTGTTCCCTCTCTGGCTGTGTTTCTCTCTGTCAAATAAATAAAATCTTAAAAAAAAAAAAGAATATGAGGAAGAGGCAGATTTTGAGATACATTCAATTTTCACTTGATTTGCCACGAAGAAAGATACTCCCTCCATTCTCAAATCTGCCCTTTAAGTCAGGAGAGAATTTTAATACATGATGTTGAAAAAACCACCTTAACAAAATTTCATTCTGCCGTAGACAGTGGTAGCTACACAGCAGTGAAAAAAAAGCGGGGGGTGGGGATTTTTTGGAAAAATCAGTGAAAGGAAGACAGTCTTCATGGGTTTGAGGCTAGTGCATGAAGTTCCTTAGAACAACTCCACCTTTGGTTTCATTGTCTGCTTCTGCTGTCTAGAAGTTCTCAGACATTTTTGAACAAGAGCCCTCACATTCTCATGGTGCACTGCACCTTCAAATTATGTTGCCAGTCCTGGGGGAAAACTGACAAACTTGGCTAAATCTGTCCCTGCATGTGGTTGATACTCCTCTGAGGATCGGGTCCACCACTTGGAGATCATTGCTTTGACAAAAGGAATCTGTCAGTAGGCTTGTCCTCAGCAAAAAAAAAAAAAAAAAAAAAGCAAGATATAATGTTTATGTCTAGCTCTGTCTCATCTTCCTGCATCATCTCCTGCCTTGGTGGTCATCTTCAGGGGTGTTCTAATTTTCTTCTTTCCTGCAAGCAACAAAATGTGCCCTTCCCTCCCCCAGAGAATCATCTGAAATCAGAGCTCTGTACTAGTTTGATTCTAAGTCAACACTCTTCTCAAGACATTTTTACTCCAGGCCTTCCTCTAATTTATTCATCCCTCCCCCTCCCCCCGTAAAAGGAATTTCTGGCATCTCTGATTTGTCAGGAACATATTATCTTAGATAGAGGATCTTGTTAGAATTCTTAGAACTGCAGTTGGGAGACAACTGTTTATTTAATACCACCGCCCCCACCTCCCCTGACACAACTAGCAAGATGTGACTTTCCGGACATTACCCTTTTCTTAAAAAAAAATTAAAAAAAAAAAAAAAAGGTTTACTTGAGGCCTATGTATTTCATAGGGCTGCTGGGAGTTAAATACCAGGCAGGAAGCTCTCTCCTCTCCCATTGCTTAATAATCATGATTAATGACTCTGCAACATGGTGCTCTCCAGCCACTTCTGGACAAGCAAAGATCAGAAGCTGAGATCAGAAATTCTGCATCTGTGAGGACCTGCAGCCCCTTCCAGGCACTCTCATCACGCAGGAAACACTGACAGAGAGAACAAGTGGTCTCTTATTAGGCACACTCCAAAGCCCTTACCCCCAGGATTTTTCCATTTGCAAATGCCATTTGTCTTAGTCTTTCTGCAGCAGACAAGGATAATGACATGAATTTAGTGTTGGTAAAAGGGACTTCAGGTCTAGAGCTTGAGGAACGATGTCTCCCTACTTATCTCCAGAAGAATTATGGCAGGGGGTCTGAAGAAAGCAGGCTTCCCCAACTAACTCATTCCTTCCCACACTCCTGCCTGGGAGGGATCACAGGCAGGGAAAGAACAGCAAAAGTGGAAGGATTACAAGGAGCCATCCAGCCTACAATGGCTGACCTCTTGGTGCGGTGTGCCAACAAACATGTCAATTAGTAATGAGTG